>JABUQX010014380.1:0-12500 GCA_015478945.1 Trachelipus rathkii
ATATTAAGTTACTGCCACAGGTATATAAGGATAATCTTATTCACTAACTTTTGAGTTACGATGATATAGATATTATATTAAAATATACTATTATACTTATATATATTTAATATATTATTATTATATTTAATGTTATTTATTATATATTATAATTATATATATTATATATTATATTTATCATAATATAATTGTATATGATATAGCTTTTTACAGATTTTATAGTATATATAAGTATATATAATATAGTATATTATGATAGTATGATTATATATATATATAGATTAGATTAGCCTACCTATCTCTAATGATAGAGGCCCTTTGCTCTAATGATCTAATTTAGATATAAATATATATAGTTATTATAGGACTTTTAGGGACTCACTTGTAAATTTTATGTTAAGCGACTCCGTCAGTTTTTGATCTTTATTTATTTTCATCTTTTTATATTGTTTTAATTATTATATAAAAGAACAGTATTGCATAGTATTTAATTGATATCTTAAACTGAATGAATTTATTTAGTGGATTTGAGCTTGTGAGAGCATTTTAGATATCAAAAGTTCGGAAATATTATTATAATAATTTTTATAATAATTCATCATATTTTAAATTTTAAAATGAAATAATTTTAAAAATGTAAGAAATAATCTCTGAAAAAGATGATAAAAATATATTTAATGAATAAACTACAATATTTTTAAGCATTAATTTGTTTTATTCAATCCTTTTTACAAATTTCATTATTATTATACAAGGTTGTTTATGACGATATAACCATAACATAATGAAATTTTCTAATTATATTAAACTTTTTACTATAAGATAATGAAAGATTAGATGCGACTTCAGCACGGAAAGAACGATTCGGGGAATGAGTGAGGGCTGAGGAGGAGAGAATAATTGATAAATTCTTCTGTATCACTTCTGATAAGGGATTAGGAGGATATTAAACTGCGAAAAGCGCAACACAGGGAACCAAAGTAACACAAATTAAAAATCAACACCCAAAACACTCACAACAAAAGCTACCGAGCGTTTCCTGAGAGGGATTTGGTTAAGAATCAAACTCCATAATTTCTTACCGGAAGAGGTGCGAGTGAGGAAAGTAGATACCTATAAGAATCGCCAAAACTAGTACAGTTTATGATTCCTTTCACGTGGTAACATCCAATCAAGGCAGTAACTCGACTTCTTGCCTTATTCTTCTCGTCGGGATCTCTAAAACACTCTCTCGGTAAATAATTATACTCATTTAGTTTAAAATAGAAAAAAATTAAAATACTGAACTGGAGTATCGTAAATACGTATAAATAGATCACCTATAATATATATATTTTATATTTATGCAATCATGGTCGCCACCACTTAAAATTATGATTTATGTTAGGATCATATATCATAGTTAAAATTAATATTAAAAGATTAAAAATAATACAAAAAAATATCAAACTGAGACGAGTCCAGTAAATAACATACAAGGGTCTATATTATATATAGGATACCTTAGTATATATAATATATACTAATATTATATATATAAAGTATTAAGTAATATATAAATCAACCCAGTAAGATTAATTAACTGGTCTAGATTATACTGCACTAGGGGGACTAAGTGCCTCCCTACTTTTACAATTCATGATTTAGTAATATAATATGAAGGAAACTGTTAAATAAAATTATTTTAAAAATTTAAAAGGGTTTAAAATTACACTTGGCTCTCTATATTGATTTCATTTTAAATGGGATGTAATAAACAATATCTATTTTATCAATCCTTTAATTAAAAAAAAGAATCAACTCTATTTATTCACATAAAAATATATAATTATTTAAATAAAATAGAATTATTAATTGTTTTTGCTTTATTTACATGTATTATAATATTTTAAAAAATAATTCTTTTTAATATGCTTATAAAATTAAGGGGAGGGATAAGTCGGATATTAGGTATCGGGTTTTGCACAAAATTGTATATTATTATATATCTGGTATATAAGAATGCCATTGCAATTTAATTTGATCCACTTAATAATCTGTATATATTATAATTATTGATATATATAATTATATATATATAATATATTATAATATATATAGAATAATATATCTATAATAATATATAATTATATATAATATTATTATATATATATAATACATATATATATTATATATTATTAATATATATTAATATATAATAATTATTATAATATATATATTATATAATATATATATATAATATATATATTTATAGTATTAATATATATCTATTATATTATAATAGTAAGTACTTATTATATATATATTATATATATAATTGTTTAATTATATATACATGTATTATGTAGGTAGCCTATATGAAATTTTGGTGTATAATGGGCATGTAGTCACGCTACTGGATAACAGGTGCAGGGGTGGAACGTAATAGTTTAAAAAAAGTATATTATATAGCTATATATATAATATATAGTATATATAATTTATAATATATTATATTATATATATATCTTATATAAAATTTAATACTCTATTATATTTATATATATTATTAATATATTTATCATATTAATATACGTATATAATATATTATATATATATTATAATATATCATATATATATAATATAAATATATTAATATATATATAATTACTATACTATTATAATATTAATATATTATTATATATATTATAATATTATATATATATTAATTATACATAATATATATTATTAAGATATAATATATATATATATATATTTTATTAATATAGTATGAGTCACATAAGTATTTAATAAAAGTAAGGTCCAGAGATGAGTGATATAATTGTGATTTACATCTATATTAGTAGTGAGTGTTGAGTACTAATTATTAATGAGCTATTTTGGTTCGTAGCAACTGTGATGGAGGTGATAGGAGATATAGAGTACTAGTGACACATTATTTATAACCTTTAAAAGGGGTTAGATAAACCCTATAACCTCATTTATCCCATCGCATATGTTTAAGTTCTTAAGCTGCTGGTATTGAGTACCATTCTATCTCGAAGAGAAGCCGGTCAATTTCGATTTGTGTAACTGGTTCGTCCTTGAACAAAAAAACTTTTTGAGTGAGTATAAATTATAGTAATTATATATACTCACGATTAAATAGAGCTACATTTATTTTACTTTTCTTTATCAATCAAAACGATATTAATGTAATTTAAATGTGTACATTTTTAAATTGTCCGTCACCACATGTGTTTATTAACCCATAAATTAACACCTAGAATTTAACCGTTATATTATAATATTTAATAATAATTACCTATAAGCTTGAATATAGTTATCTTACTACTATAAACATCAATTAACCCCACACGCAACAACATAGCTAAATTAATTAATATATATATATATATAATAGGTTAACAATTTAGTGATATTAATATAATATTAATATTAATAATATATATTTATATATAATATAATACTAATAATATATTATATATAATATATTATTATATCTTTATATTAACATGCATCTGAGTGATTGTGTTGTATCTTTGACGTCTTAGATATCACTAGCAATATGAGTCGAGTGGACCTGAATATCGAGAGACGCCTGTCAAACATTATTATTTAAGGAATATCAAATGACTAGGGTTGTAGTCCATATATAGATATAAGCTAGCAACACCAGGGATGCTGAGATTGAAGATATAGCGTTGTAGTTCGAGGATGCCGTAATGTGAGTATTAGTGGTGAGCAAAAAATACGTGCTTGTCAACCCCTCATCGAACCGCCTGTTCAATTATTGCGTTTATTTTGCCGCATTTTTATCACTTTTGCCATAGGTTCTATTTAAATAGTCCAGTTAACCAATATATATATAATACAATATATATACTATATATGTATATATTATACTTATATGAATATATTATTAATATATATATAAATTAATTATTAAGTATATAATATATTGAGTATAATATAAAAAAGAAAGTATTTATATTTAATATATATAGTATATATATATATATGATATAATATATTTATAGATATTAATATATTAATTATTATTAATATTATATATAGTAACTATTATATAGATATATTATATTTATAATTAGTTATTATAATATATTATATTATATATATAATAGTAATATATAGTATTTAATATTATATAGGTATTACCTTGATAATGCAGGTATTTATGATGGTATATTTACAGACAAACTGGGAAGTCAGTTATGTTCGGGTGTGTATGTATGTTGATTAATTGTTAATTATTATATATTATATAATATATATATATTTAATATAGTAGTATTTATGATATATATATATTAATTTAAGAATAAGTATATAATATATTATATAATAATTATGATATTATATATAATTATATATATTATTATTAATATAGTATATTAAAACAATATATAATTATTAACATTGATTTATTAGTGGTATAAAGTAATAAATATAAATAACAGCTTTTTAATTCTTAAATATATATGAAATAAATAACTAAGTATTGATTTTGGTTAATTATATTAAATTAATAAATACTATATATTATATATATATATACTTATTATATATATATATTAGTATACTATATATATTATATATATATTATATTAATATATTGATATTTATATATATATAGATATATGATAAATAATTATATATATAATTATATTATAATTATATACTAATATACTATAGTATAATATATTTATTTAAAAGGACTACAAACAAAAGTGTTGTTAATATTTAAATGATATTATATTATAAAAGTGTAAATTAATTAATATTAAATATAGTATAATTAATATTTTAGTATATTATATACAATATGAGTTTATAATAATATATATAATATAACATATTGATATAGTATATATATATTTTCTACATAGCTGTTTAGATTAATATTTTCAGGCGTAGCTTTCATGGTTAGGAAATTTAATAGATGTAGGTGTTTAGATGAAGAGATTTGTCACACATAGGATAAGTATAAGTTTAACATTTTTGTTCACAGCATTGCCTTTCGGGAGAGGTGTATTGTTCCATGTGAAAGTTCACTACATATTTTATATAAATCAAAACATACCGCACATATAAATTTTTTCAAAACCTCTCAGGAAAGTTCTTTAATAAAAACTTTGCAATTCGAAAAAATTTTTTAATTATCAAATTTAGAATAAAATTGAAATTTCTTGGAACTTAGTGTTTTTATTTAAATAATATTGGGGATAGAGATGGTGATTAGATTAATGACTTGCAAGTTGTATATTTATTTTTCTCCGCGATAGAGCACTCTACGGATTGGGTTTCAATAGAATATAACCAGAGGTATTAGAGTCACCTCTTATATTTGATGGTTATATTATATTTACTTTGAGCGTATTTATAAGTTTATGTTATTACACATAATGGTGCGAGATTTTGATCCCGGTGTAGGCGAACTGTACACATATCATCATCTGCAAATAAATTAGAAATTTCTGAATGTTTTAATAATTTACGAGCGGAATTATTAACTACTGTGATTTACTGGTAAGGAAAAATTCAAACACTCACTAACACCTTCTTACAATTTTGAGTGAATATAAACTAAATAAAGAAATTATCTGAGGTTTACAATGGCCACACTACTCACGAAAACAAAAATTTAATTGCATTTCAGACACATTTAGAATGTTGTATTAGATTAGAATGACACATTTCACTAAGTCCATAATGCGAGAAATTGACAGAATTGGTTTCACTACAAATATCTTATTATACTATATTTTGAGGTTATTATTAGAACAAGAAAAGAATCATTAAATTATATTAAATAAAAAAATGTAGGGATATATGTCAATAATATATGCGTTGAGTGAGATATAATTAATCCAATTTAATTGAAGGAGGTGGTCATTTTTTTGAAGTAAAACATTTTGATTTGAATAATAATAAATGTACTAAATAAATAAAAACTTTATGATAATAATAAAGAAAGCATTATAAAAAAAGATTACAATATTATTTTAATTTTAATCATAATGGAAATCTAAACGAACATTAACACTCACTTAACCTAATCACAAATAATATAACACAAAACACTTAAATTTATATATTAGTAGTAATAATTGAATTAAAAAAATTAATATCAGCTTTACTTTATTAAAATTAATAATCAATAAAATAATTATATAATAACAGATTCACACTTAAAATACAGCGCCTGCATAATAAACACCGGGATCACAATTTGATATATTTGAAAAAAAAAGTTTCACAAATATTAATCTTATTTTTTCGCTAAGCGCATATTGAGTCTTTGTTATTGAGTTACATTTTGTATGTCACGAATAACTGAGTAAAGATTAGTTTTAATAGTTTAAGGAAAAGATTAAATTTTACACTTTTATCGGCTACATTTGGTTATCAGAGCTTAATTATTAAATTAGAACATGGTAAGCTCGAAAAAGACACTAAGTTATTTAATAATTATTTAAAAGATGATTAAATTGAGTAATGCCTATTCGATTTATTTATATTTTAATATAAGAAAATACATAGTTGGTAACATTCAAGACTTTTTCGAAAATAGAATTTCTATATTTACTTTTATTTATTGCCCTATGTATGTATTTATTAAACACATGAAGGCTAATCATAATTCAAGCATGCTAACCTCGTGGTAGGAATTTGGAATCTCTACTATTTTGGTGCCATCTACGGATGTCCGATTTAACTTAATATAATCTTCACATTTCAATTCAGTTTTATATATCATAGTATGAGTTAAGGGTTAATTAAAAACAATTAACGTTATAAAAATTAAAAATTTGAAAAGTAACTTATTCATGATTTTAATCTAATTGTGAATTAATGGACGTTCATTATTACATTTCTGAACCCAATCTTTTCTGTAGTTCCAATCTTTTCAACCATTCATACTCAACCCAATAAAAACTACAAATTTTTTAAATTAACTGAAACTGAAATTAAATATTATCACGAATCAACTGATCCAAATATATAGAATAAATTAAATTATATCAATATAAATTAAATACATCTTAAAGACTTGAAAATTCAGAGAAATAAAGGACATGTATATTTGATTTTACCATATAAATATATAAAAATAAAGATCCTCTAGCGTTAATAAATACCAATTTTAACAAAAGACTGAAGCTGTATTAAGTTTTAACAGCGATATTTATCAGTTATTGAAAACAATAGTAATACAAGCCAATTAGAATCGTTCATTATTATATAAACGCGGATTTATGATAACTGATAAACATGCTGTATCTCCTTTTATTTCAACATTATCTCTATATTATTGATATCATCACCATAACCCATACTATAGTTGATCTATTATCCTTTAGTACACAATGTATACCAATATGTTGCCTGAGTAATTTACGTATTTTTATTATGACCTGCACATTAAAAGATATGTTATTTTTCACACAGAGAAAGTATAAACGGCCTATTACGTAGAAAGGATTTAAGCACAATTCTATGACAGCAAATTTCTTGTATATATACTATATTATATAATAAAAATATATTATTTACGAGCCGTGAGGGTTCTTTAGGACAACTTTAGTTAAGTTTTAATAGCATCTCACATTTATTTTTATTTTTCAAATCAAATATTTATAAATTTCTTCTTTTTCATTTAATTATTAGAAATATAATATAATTATTAGAAGTTCACCGCTATGTAAATAAAGGAACACTAATGGGCATTTGTCAGCTCAACGGATAACACACACCACACCATCATACAACGACGAAGAATAAAATTCAGATTCACACACACACACACACAATATCACTAATTTGTATCAACGGATAGTAAATCTCAACTCATCACTTCTATAAGTCATATTTATAGGGTGAGTGGGATAAAAAAAATTCGTGAGGTGTAAACGATAACTATAGTGTAGTATTATAGATTATTCAAATTCTGGGTTGAAGGCAAATTTTACGTACAAATAAGCGATTCCTTAGGAAATTTTTTCCTTTGTGGACTTCAATAATCTTATGAAGGATAATATAGGGACAGTTCATGTCCCTGCTAGGGTGTATAGAAGATGAAATAGCACGTTGAGAGTGAGGTGCCGGCATGTTAGAGCCGAGCACCTATTATAAAATTATATATATTAAAATATTCCTTAATATAATTTCTTAGATTATTTTATTATGTAACTGAATTTAAGATTACGTTAGTAAGAGACTAAATTATATATTAAATTTCAAAGTGAGCCTACTATGTCTATTAATATTAGATAAAAAGGGGTAATTTAAGAAAGCCTTGGCGCAGTTATATTACTGCCACTAATCTAAATGCTTATGAACATACACCTGTCTCCAATTAACGAACATCCATTTTTTGAACTGCATTACTCCTAGCGAATATTTTACGCTTGTTTAATCAGAAATCTTTATCATGCTTTGAACGGTCCATGTGAATTCACTAGTTTAAAAAAAAATAATAAGAAGTAATAAATCATCTTTATATTCAATAGTTCTAACTAAATCGGTTACCTAAAAATACGACGCTGGTTATACTCCCTCGCCATGACTCCAAAAATCCGAATATTAAAATTAAACATTTTTAAACGCCTTCTACTTCTAGTAGAGACATCATCAATGATAACAAACCACGATATATTAAAGAAGTGAAAACACGTGCTTAAATATCAAACAAGAAAAAGATTAAAAAAGTATAAAAACTGCACGAACGTAAGCAAACCAAGACAACCAAATTTGAGGAGTGAGGAAGAGAGCTTGTCAGCCTTAAAGTCCTCTGAACAAAAATTCGGCAAAGTCTCGGATGGGGTGAAGGGGAAAATCTTCAACGATCCCACCTCAACCACCCCCAACTGACGCAGCAACAAAACACGGAAAAACCGATACTCAAAACCACATGTCCAATAATCACGTTAGAATCAGCATATGATTTATATATTAAATGAATCACCACACAGAGTATGGCGTGAGAGAGAACCAGCTGTATAGAATTAATTGTGTTAAAATTAATTATATTGGTGGTTAGAATAATAATAATAGATTAATAATAATAAAAATAATAATAAGGAAAAGAAATTAGCTTTGCGTCATAAAAAAATTTTGTGCTCGGAGCACATTAATTTGTTCGATGAAATTTTATAATTTTGTTAGAAAGATTTCCTTCTTTATGATAATCTTTTTATAATTACGTATACATTAAATGAAAAGAAAATAGTTCTTTAGTAAAAAATGAAATTGATATGGTGGTGAATTTTCGTATTTAAGAACAGGATTTTACGTTATTTTTTTCGATAGAATGATGAATATTTAATTCCCTCTTTGATCTTTGATGATAAATTTAAAGTCATTAAATAAAAAATTATTATCTTGGCTTGAATGTATTCCCGCCAAAAAGAGCGAAATGCAAAAAAAACTGGTAAAGTCGTAATAAATTAAAAAAAAAAAAAAATAATAAAATATTTTTCTTGCCACGGTATTTATTTGAATAGGGTTGTTAAATAGGAGAGAGAGGAAACAACCCATTTGTTTTCTTGTTCGACAAACGACGTGAATCTGAAAATGTAAAGAATTCTCCGGAATTCTTATCCGTGGACTTCGCTCTCCACTTCTGAATTGGGAAATGAGATCAATCTTTGAAGTAATATTATTTTCCAAAAATCTTAACGCCGTTATTTTATGAAACGAAAACCTACACTTTGGATTACTAGAACTCTTTCATTCCCAAGATGAAGAGAGGAGGAGGGAAAATCTCGGTAAGAAAACCGTAAATAAATTATAGTTTGATAACTTTAATAAAAAAAATAATTAGAAAAAGAAAACAAGAAGAAAAATTAAAAATAGATTATAAAAAAAAAAACAATAAAAAAAATATAAAAGAAATAAATGTGAAACAAATTGAAATGAGATTTAAATTATTAACTAATAATACCAGTAATCTTTTTTAATTTAAATTGAGTGATTATTGTAATTAATTTAAAAAAAAAAATAATAATAACGCTTCGAGTACAAAGTTTCATAATAAAATATAGCTTAAAAAAGCTAAAAAAAAAAAAAAAAAACCGTGTAAGATAATTTGAAACCCCCTTACTATAAAAATTATGTATACCACCATTGTTATATAAATCCTCACGCTCTAACAGTCTGTTTGTCGGGGAAAAAAATCGTAACGAACTTGATTTAGATCAAATCTTGTGAAGGCCCAATCTGAAAAGCGATTGCAGAAAATTCCTGTGGCTCAAAATCTTGGGAATCACAGGCATTCGTCTGGTGATAGAAGAGAAAGCACGTGAGAGGGTGCCGCATGTTAGGCGGCAACGCTTCAATTATATTATAAATATCCTTAATATACTATTTTTTGGAAACTTCTTACTGTACCATCCGTTAGAGACAAATTAATTAATCAAAGCCCTATGTTATAGAAAAGGTAATTAAGAAAGCCTTTGCGCAGTATAAAGCCAGCTAATTAATAGTTTTGATTCACTCTGCTCAATTACCTTTGACGTCATTCCTGAAATTTATGTTTATATCAGAAATCTTTGCATTGCTTGTGACCCATGAACTTAACTAGTTTTTAAGAAAATAAAAGTCAGATAAAATCAACTTCAATGCATTTCGCAACAAGTTTTAGCACATATTAAATATATTATGCTATAGAACTGCAATATATATATATCATATCTATATATAATATATGATAATACTATATATAAATATATATATATAGATTCCTCTCCTATTAAATATCAAATATCCCAAATACTCTATAGTATAATAATATTACCAAAAGTTCTATATTTCCCATCATTCCAATTAGTCTAAGTATAATAAATATCTACCAAATAGTCGATATTTTTTATTCATTCTGTTAGCTAATTCCTTTTATTAATTCTGTTAGTTAATCCCTTTTATTCATTTTGTTAGTTAATCCCTTATATTAATTCTGTTAGTTAATCCTTTTTATTTATTCTGTTAGTTAATCACTTTTTTTAATTTTGTTA
Source organism: Trachelipus rathkii (assembly GCA_015478945.1). Classification (NCBI taxonomy): domain Eukaryota; kingdom Metazoa; phylum Arthropoda; class Malacostraca; order Isopoda; family Trachelipodidae; genus Trachelipus; species Trachelipus rathkii. Next base: position 11,037 of record JABUQX010014380.1, read on the forward strand.
GTTAAGACATTTTATTAATATTGTTAGTTAATCCTTTTTATTAATTCAGTTAGTTAATCCCTTTTGTTCATTGTTAGTTAATCTCTTTTATTCATTGTTAGGTAATACATTTTATTCATTGTTAGTTAATCCCTTTTATTCATTGTTAGTTAATTCCTTTTATTTATTTTGTTAGTTAACAAATTTTATTCATTCTGTTAGTTAATCCCTTTTATTCATTCTGTTAGTTAATCTCTTTCAAGAATTGTGAGATTATTTATGTGGATTTTGTTGGATTTATGATGGCTGAATAATTTGATGTTAATTAAAGTTTATTTAATCCTTTTAAAGAAGTTATTTTTAATTGTTAAGAAATAAATGTAAAAAATTAAGTTAAGCGTCTATTTTTTGTTTTGTTTTAGATTTTACACCGAATGAGCATTGCCTTATTCTATTAGGGCAATGCTCTAGGTAATTACTGCCTATGGTCCGGAGGAGAAATCGAACCCTAAACCTCTGCCCTGCGACTCTGTCGTTCTACCGATTGAGAAACTTGTAAACAGTCTTTGTCACATGGAACTTTTAAATGTGTTTTTAAAGTAACTTTTACTTCGCAAGGTAAAGGTTTAGGGTTCGATTCCTAGTCCGTCCGGATCCTAGGTAGTAATTGCATGCTGAATTCAAATATGAAATAAGAATTTTTCTAACGCCAATAGCTTTTATGCAATGGCATTTTTCTTAAGTATTGTTCTCCAATAGCTTTTATGCAATGGCATTTTTCTTAAGTATTGTTTTTTTTTCGGGAATGTTAAAGTATTTTTTTTGTGATATCTAATATACGTAATAAAATATTTTAAATGATCGCAGATTTTTTTTTTTTTTTTTTTTGTTTCTAACGTAAGTTTAGAATTAACAACTCTCGCATTTTAGGTAAGTTGAATGATGTTCGTATATTTAATTTTTTAACCTGGGTGTCTAAAAAAAAAAAAAAAAAAAAAAAAACCGTGGGTAAAAAAAAACCGTGGTAAAAAAACAAAATGTGGGTGAAAAAAAGAGAAAAAAAACAGGGGTTAAAGAAAAATAAAACCGTGGGTGATGTAGAAAAGCTTACACATTTGAATTCAGTACCAAAGTTCTGATAGGATCAAGCATTTTACCTAGTGTGTATAGAAAAAAAAAAATTATTTTACTACCCAGTGTTATTTATTCATGTATTGTATGTGTTTTGTTATATATATATATATATATATATATATATATATATATATATAAATATATATATATATATATATATATAAATATATATATATATATATATATATATATATATATATATATATATATATATATATATATATAAACTTATATATTATATATATATATTTATATATATATATAACTATATATATATATATATATATATATATATATATATATATATATATATATATATATATATATATATATATATATATATTAATGAGC
>JABUQX010014381.1:0-5000 GCA_015478945.1 Trachelipus rathkii
GGAGATGAGTTGAATTTCACAAGAAGTGGTAAGGCCAACTGAGAAATCCAGACTTCTCGGCAGAATTGAATCGGAAAACTGTAGATCGAAGTTTCGGACATAGCGTGCCTAGATACAAAGAGGGAGGCACATTGAAATGAGTAAAAGGAATGAAGGTTGACTCAGCAGTATAAGAGTAACAGAGTTAGAAGTCCAGCTAAGAAGATCCGTTAAAGAAAAATAGGAATAAAGGTGGAGATAAAACATAAGAAACCCTGAGGAACACCAACATATTAACAAAGGAGGAAGAGGTTGCTCCAACAACAAGAGCTGAAATGGAACGATCTGAAAGAAAACTAGACAAGAGTAAGCAAAGCGAAGGAAGAAATCCAAAGGAAAGTAGCTTAGAGAGTAGCGATGCGTGTCATGCCCTGTCAGAATCCTTAGATATGTCAAGTGCTACCAGACAAGACTCCCCATAGTCCCTAAGGGCAGAAGACCATAGATCAATTATATATATATATATATATATATATATATATATATATATATATATATTATCTAAAAATATATATATTGTATTATATATATATATATATATATCATATATATATATATATATATATATATATATATAATTTCTAAAATTATTTAATTTTTAATAAACGTGATAAATCTGAATACGCGAGTCGCGAGCCACATTAGAACGGTACGCGAGCAACATGTTGCCCGCGAGCTACGGGTTGGGCACCACTGCACTAAAGTAACTGCTATTTTACGTTTTCTTTAATATAAAAAATATTAAATGGGTAACTGTTATTGTTTTTCACTCCGTCATTTCAGAGAAGCCTGGGCCAGTAGTAGGACCCTAATATTGGAGGTAAATTTTGGCCTTGATTTACCCCACCTGACCTTGACCGACCTATCCTCTTTTACCCCACCTGAACCATCGACCGACCTTGACCTGACCCACCCTGACCTTTTACCTGAACCTTACCTTTTGGGCTTGAACGTTTTTTGGCCTTGACCTTTTTTGGCCTTGACCTTTTTTGGTTCATGCGGCGGGTTCATGCGGCTGTTCCGCACCGGGTCGCGCTTGCGGGCGCTCTTGCGTTTTGCTTCACGAGATCCTACCTATAAATCTAGTGAATTAATTATTATCTATTCTAGTGAAATTAATAATTATTCCTCAATGTAAGTATTTATTATAAATATGATATACACTTAGTAAAAATAAAACACTTTTAATACAAATCAAGATAACTTGTGCACCGCTTAACAGCTAAAATGACTATGATTTTAAAATGAGTTTGGGTCTAAAAGATAATAAAACACACACCTGCTCAAATACAAGTTTAAAGAACAAAGTTAATTTCAAAAGACGATAAAATAATTCTCGGCCAATCACATACGAGGCCATATAGAGATAAGGATTACCCGACCAATCACAAGTAAAGAAAGGAAACCATTTCCTTCTTACCTGCTTTAAGGATCTTACCGATCCAGGCCATGTTTCAGTTTGAATATATTATAAAATAATAATAATAAAATGATTTCTTGTCTATACGGGAATTACCTTTTGACCTGGTATTTGGGCTTAAATCAGCCTGGAATACAAAAAGGCTTATCTAAATTTAAGGCCTAAATTTAGGCCTAACGCAGTTATTGCACCACATTTTACAGAAATAGGTCAGTTTGAAATATATTTTGACCGGAAATTAGGCCTAAATCGCCCCGGAGTACAAAAAAGGTTAATCCTAAATTTAGGCCTAAAGTAGTTATTGCAACCAACACTTTTTACAGAGAGAGGTCAGTTTCTGTATCTGTAAGGAGTGCGGGTTGTTGTGTTTTCTCGTGATGGATTGTAAATGGTAGCATAGAATAATAATAATAATAAAGAAAATCCGAATTTTTATTAAAAAACTTTTGAAATATTTTTAGTTCATCGAGCGAATAATATAAATGTAAGTTGAATAATTGTTATTTTTAAATAAAAACTTAGAATGATTTAATAAAATACATGTTATGGTAGCAGAGAAAGAGAACTTATTTTGTTATTTTTTATACTTATTACATGGCTAAAGATGATGTAAAAGCAGTAAGTCAATAGGACAAAACGTGGCATAGCTTGTGTAGAGGGGTGCTAGGGGCTGCTTTACTGATTACTGATTTATTGCTTTAAGGTACGTAATATATGTTTTTAATAAAATTTCCATAAAATTTTAGTAAAAGTTTTTTTAAAACCTTGATATTTATAAAATTTATAAACAAAAAGTTATTAACAGTTAATAATAAACTCTTTGTTGCAAAGATAATGATTGATTTATTATTAGAAGTTTAAGAAACTTTGAAATAATTTTTAGTTATATTTGAATGAGTAATATAAATGTACGTGTTTTAATTAAACATAAAATGTTTTTAATAAATTATACGTTATGTGTGTAAGTGAGTGGGCGTGTGTGTGGTGTTGTGTGTGTGTGTGTGTGTGTGTGTGTGTGTGTGTGTGTGTGTGTTGTGTGTGTGCGTGGTGGTGTGTATGGTGGGTGTTCTAAATAATAAATAACAATAGGGCATGAAGTAATTAACACTTATAAATAATAAAAATAAAAATAAAAATGTTTTAATAAATTATGTTATATGTTGTAAAAGTGTGTGTGTGTGTGGTGTGTGTTGTGTGTGTGGTGTGTGTGTGTGTTTGTGTGTTGTGTGTGTGGTGCGTGTGTTGTAATGTGTGTTCCTAAATAATAGATAACAATAGGCAATGAAGTAAATAAACACTAAGTATAATAATAATAAAAATAAAAATAAAATAATAAAAATAATAAATAAAATAAATGTAAAATAATAATAAAAATAAATAAAAAGTAATTAAAAACGAAATAAAAAACCATAATGTTAATAAATATATGAGTTAAAGCAGTAAAAACATATGGAGTTAAAGCAGTAAAACATATGAAGTTAAAGCAGTAAAACATGAGTTAAAGCCCAGTAAACATGAGTTAAAGCAGTAAAAGCAGTAAAAACAAAAGCATACTAATAGCCCTTTGTTGCTAGGTCACACCTCTATTGATTTACTGATTTACGGCTTTAAGGTATGTAATGTTAAATAAATATATGAGGTTAAAGTAAAACATATGAGTAAAAGCAGTAAAACATGAGTTAAAGCAGTAAACAGTAAAAACAAAATCATACAATCCCCGTGTTGCTATGTAACAACATCTTTGATTTACTGGATTTACCTGTTTTAAGGTATGTAATGTTAATAAATATTTGTTAAAGCAGTAAAGCATAAAACAAAAGCATACTAGAACCCTGTTGCTATGTAAAACACCTCTATTGATTACTGATTTACTGTCTTTAAGGTATGTAAATTTTAATAATATGTGAGTTAAAGCAGTAAAACCAAAGAGTTAAAGCAGTAAAACAATGAGTTAAAGCAGTAAAGCAGTAAAACAAAAGCAACTAATCCCCTTGTTGCTATGTAACACCTCTATTGATTTACTGATTTACTGCTTTAAGGTATGTAATTTTAATAAATATGTGGAGTTAAAGCAGTAAAACATATGAGTTAAAGCAGTAAAACAGTAAAACCAAAGCATATACTGATCCCTTAGGTGTTAGGTAATAACCTGTTTGATTACTGATTTACTGCTTTAAGGTATGTAATGGTTAATGTTTTAATAAAATTTCGTACAGCAATTTTAGTAAAAATAAAATGTTTTATATATCAAAGACACTCCTGGTTTTTTTTCTTCTTAATCAGATTTTTAAAAAATTTATAAATTAAAAAGTAATGAAATAAAAATAAATGACTCATAGTAAATATATATATATATATATAATATATATATTATATATATATTATATATTATAATAATTTATATAATATATATAATAATATTTATATATATAGTATATTTATATATATATATATATTATATATATTAATACATATATATATATATATATATATTATATATATATATATATATATATATATATATATATATATATATATATATATATATATTTCATTCGTGCGGGAATATTGCGCCTGCGGGCGCACGCGGCGGGCGGGTACGCGGGGATATGGCGCCTGCGGGCGCACGCGGCGGCGGTTACGCGGAAATATTGCGCCTGCGGGCGCACGCGGCGGGCGGGACGCGGCGGGACGCACCTGCGGGTGCGGGGTTGGCTGTCTTTGCGCGGAGGGCGCACGCTGCGCCCTGGTGGGTAGCTTATGATCTAGGGGAAGACATTAATATTAACTCTGTTCTTTGATGTAGGGTAGAGATGAGCCATCAAAGATGATTTCATCAAAGATGAATCATCAATATAGATGGTATCAAAGATGACGTCATCAAAGATGAGTCATCAAAGATGATCCTTCAAAGTTGAGGCATCAATGCTGGGCATCAAATGATAAGGCATTAAAGTTGAGGCATCAAAGTTGAGGCATCAAAATATCGAGTGTGTGAGTGTAAGTGTAAGTGTATCTGTGTGTGGGTGTGAGTGTATATCTGGGTGTATCTGTGTGTGTGTGAGTGTAAGTGTCTATGGGTGAGTGTAAGTGTCTATGGGATGAGTGTAAGTGTCTATGGGTGAGTGTAAGTGTGTATAAGTGTCATAGTGAATGTGTGTATAAGTGTCATAGTGAATGTGTATTAGTGTCATAGTGTATGTGTGTAGGTGTGTGTGCAAAGTAATAGTATATATATATATAATAATAGATATATATTATATATATATATATATATTATATATATATATAATAATAATATATATTAGTTATATATATATATATATATATATAGGCTATAAGTGTTAAGAAAAAGACTACCAATAGTAAGGAAAGCATCCTAGCAGCTGTAATATACAACCAATCGAATCCTCTACCTATAACCTAGGGGTAGACAACCGCAGTATTAGGGCTATTCCAGCTCAGGGGAGCTAAAAAAGGCTTTGAAAAAAGTGCACTCCAGTTGGCACTATGTGGGCAGCTCAGTTGCACTATGTGGCAC
>JABUQX010014382.1:0-15000 GCA_015478945.1 Trachelipus rathkii
GGCCCTTGAAACACATAAATCAATTATTTGCCACGAGAATTCAACAGGGACTTCCGTTTCATCTGTTTGTTCTATTTAAATTAATAAGCTTAATTCAGTGCGACTAGTTGTATATAATGACACAGCTTTCGAATTTGGAGTGTCACTTTTTACAAACATACCTCGTCAAAGAGAAGCAATAGATATTAAAGGCAGAAGCTCAATTTATGCAACTAGATGCTTTTTAAGTACTGGTAGATATAGATACAAGTTTGATAATTATAGAGTTCTGCTCATCAATTTAATACTACTACATACTGGCATACTGTGAGAGAGTACATATTGTTGCACTACTTTGTATTGGTCTCGCTTAACTCAACAAAGGATGTTACTGTGCATTGGCGTCTTCCCCTGGACCTCCTTTGCGAATGCCTTTTTGGCATTATATGAGTGACTTGGTAGGAAACTGCCCTTGGACTTGCAAACCTCTTTACATATTTGAGGCATCATGTGGTACGATTGTTTGTTTGTATTGTTGTAGGGAGAGAAGGAGTAAACATGTCTCCAAACTTTATTTTTGGAAATTTTGAGGCACCAACATCCGAACATTCCGATTTACAAAAGAGGAGGAAGTGGATGGAATGTTACCATTTCTTGATGTATCTGTGCAGAGAAGGGAGAGCAAATTTCATACATCAATATACCGGAAACCCACCTCAACATCATTGGGAACTAGTTATTTCAGCTATATCCCCTTTGGATATAAACGGGCAGGGATCTACTGTAGAATAGATAGAGCATACAAAATTTGCTCCAATTGGCTATCCTTCTCATGTGAGAAAGAAGAAGCATTATTAAGAATTTTCTTTACAATAAATCTGTTCCCTTTAGATATTTTCGATAAGACATTGGACTTTTACTTGACTGACTTATGTCCGTCCAAAAATCCCATCGTACGATGTACCAAAAGAAAAATCTAGCTTAAAGCTACCCAGTAACGTTGGATCCGCTCTACAGACTGGTCAATGTACTAGAAGGTTTTAACATCATTTTCTTCCAATAGTGACTTCAGATTTGTTTGTGTTATATGCTCAGTAGTAATAGAAGCTGTGCTCGTACTTCAGCTCCGACAAAGAGATGCCTCCTGCCTTGCTTAGAATCCTATGTTGGTGTATAAAATAATTTGTGTGCAGACTGAACGCCTGCTACGTAGGTGAAACCATCCTACAATTAATGATTAGGATATTAAGCAAGAGGTGTTTTCCTTTTCGCACAAGGTCGACCTTACCAATCCGATTAATTTCGGCCATAGAGAGATGCTATGTAAGGACCACCCAATCGCTTCAATAAGCTTTTGAGTACTCACATCCTTTCGATCAGAACTGACGGGAGATTTGGAGTCCTCTTCCATCAGAACAATAACCATCTTTAACAATAATAAGTAGTGTCAATAAAAGCTTTTTATTTGCATGTACATTGTTGGTGCAGCTTTCAAAACCATTGAATAGTATTTTATTATTATTATTATTTATTATTATTATAGTGATTATTATTTATTATTATTTATTCATTATTATTATGATATTATTAGTTAATTATTGATTATTATTATTAAATTATTCATTATTATTAATTATTTTATATTATTATGTTTTATTGATTAATTATTATTATTATTTTTGTTGTTATTGTTGGGTTATTTGTGTTTTGTCTACTTGTTGATTGTTCTTATTATTATTATTATATAATATTGATCTATTATTTTATATTATTATTATTATTATTATTATTATTATTTATTATTATTATTATTTGTTTTTTTTTTATTATTATATTATTATTATTTTATTATTATTATCGTATTATTATTATAATTAGTTCTTTTATTATTATTATATATCTATTATTTCTTTTAGTAATTATTATTATGTATCTTTGTAAGTTCGGTATTATGTCATTTGTAATGTTTTTCCCTTGATATAGTGCCTGGCTTTCATTGTGATGTTAAATAAAGACCAACCAAACCAGTTAGAATATGTCATGATCTCAGCTGTTGGTTTTTATAGTTTTTACGCAGGAAATTTTATTTCGAGTAATGGATGTCGTGAGAAATTTTGTTGATGTAGTTTTGAGCATGCGAGGAGTCGGTTTTTGAGTATGATTGGTATTTTGGAAATGTGTGTTAATGTTCTTAATGTGTCACTGATGTTGATGGATAGACCTTGTATCTCGAACGGTACTGAATTAAGTAAATGAAATAAAAGAATGTGGAGAAATTTCTAGTTTGCTGAATCGCTTAGTATATCCCGCTTATACTGCCAGTAGGTTTAAAATAGTAGTATAATATAAAACTGATATACTATATATATATAATGAATTAGGTCTAGTATGAACTGAATCGTTATAATAGTTATAATTATCATATAATATATATCAATTATAGTATATATGTTACGTATTATATATAGTAGGTATAGGTATTATAATATATATAGAACCTGTAGTATAGAGTGTTAATATAGTATTAGTTATATTATATATATATAGTATATGATACTGTATATCTTATATGTATTATATGAGTATTAGATATTATTATTATAAGTATAGATATACATATCTATATATGATAGTACTAGTATATATATATATATACGTATATATATATATATTATAAGATAGTAGTGATATAAGTCAGGTTAGTAGTAATATATATATATAGTATCATATATATATTAATATATATATATAGGCTATATTATAATGACAATCACTTTAAATTATATGTTTTGATTAATTTATTTTGAACGAAAGGTATATAAATACATAGCTATATGAGTATATATATATATGTACTAGTGGTATATATATATTTATAAGTAGTATCGCAGTGAGTATATATAGTAGTATAGGTATAATGATTATAGTATATGGTAGCTAAGTATATATTTATAATAGTAGTATATATAAGTATATAGTATATATATATAATATATATATTACTATGTATATATATATATATACTATATATATATACTACGTATATATATAGTATATATAATATATATATATATATATGTATATATTATTATTATATAATATTATATATTATATTGTGGTAAGTATGTAGGTCGGTTCAGTATAGGTGTAGTCAATAATGAGTGAGATATATATATTTAGTAGTAAGTAGATCATGACTAGTATATGAGTATAGTATAGGTATATATGTATATTATAGTTTTTAAATCGCTGTTACTTACTACACTACTATGACTCTATCTATCTTTTACTATAAGGCTTACTAAACAAACTCTTTTACTATACATACTACTACTACTAACTACTATATTACTATTTTGACTACTTACTATGTACAGCATACAGACGAATACGTACTACTACTACTACTAATGAACAATAATAATAATACAATACTAATAATAATAATAAATAGATAAAATAATAATAATAATAATACAATAACAATAACAATAAATAATAATAATAATATAATAATAATAATTTCGTCGGAATAATATAAAATAATAATATAATATGATAATAATAATAATAATAATAGATAATAATAATAAAAAATAATCGAATATAATAATAATAATATAATAATAATAATCATATAATAATAATAATAATAATGAATAATAATAATAATTGATAATAATAATAATAATAATATGAATAATGAATTTTAATAATTAATGGAATAATAATAATAATAGCAATAATAATAATAATCTGTTAAACCAAGATCAAGGGCAATAATGGAATATAATAATTCAGATGAATAATAATAATGATATTAGTGATAAGTGATAATGATAATGATAATGATAATAAATAATAATATCAATAATATTAATCAATAAATGAATCAATAATAATAATAATAATAATAATATAATAATAATGAATAAAGATCATAGTATAAATAATAATTAATGATAATAAATAATAATAATAAAATAATAATAATAGATATAATATAATAATAATATAATAATAAATAATCAATATATTAAATAATTAATAATAGTATATGACAAAATAATAATAAAAATTATAATACACAGAATTGATAATAATGATTAGAAATAACATGAATAAAAATAAGTAATAATAATATAATAATATAATAATCTAAAATAATAATAATAAGTAGATAATAATAATATAATATCAGTAATAATAATAAATATAATAATTAATAATAATAATAATAATAAAATAAGATAATAACAATTAATATTATCGATAATAATAATGAATAATTAATAATAATAATAAGTAATAATAATATAAAAATAATAACTAATATATATAATAATAAATATAATGAGATTATAATCATAATATAATAAGTATTATTAATATAGTATAGTATACATAGAAACAACGACTATAATAATATATAATCATAAGTATATAATATATTGAATAATTATAATATATAATATAATAATTATGTATAATAATAATATTAATAATAAATAATAATAATGAATATAATAATAATAAATAATAATAATAATAATATATTTAAATTAAACTTATATTGAATATAATATAAGAAATAATAATATATAATAATAATAATTAATATAATATAAATAAATGTAATAATAATAATAATATAATAATATAATAATAATAATAATAATAATAATAATAATAATAATATTAATAATCAATAATAATAATAAGTACAGAATATGAACAATAATAATAATAATTGATAATATAATAATAATAATAATAAATAATAATAATAATAATAATAAACTGATATATAATCTAAATAATATAATAAATGAATAATAGATATAATAATAATAATAATAATGAATAAATAATATAATAATAATAGATAATAATAATAAAAGTGTATAATAATAATAATATATATAATACATAATATATAACTAATGAATATAATGATAATAATATTAATAATATTATAATAATAAATATAATAGAAATAATAATAAAAATAATAATAAATAATAATAATGATAATAATAATAGTAATAATAATAATATAAATAATAGATAATAATAATAATGAATAAATAATAATAAAATAGATTATACATAAATAAATAATAAAATAATACAATAATAATAATAAGATATTAATAATAATAAGTAATAATAATAATAATAAAATAATATAATAATAATATAATATATAAATAATAATGGATAATAATAATTAATAATATAATATAATTAATCAAATAATAAAATAATAATAATATAATAATAAATAATAATAATAATAAGAATAATCAACAATAATATATAATAATAATAATAATAATAATAATAATAAAATAATATAAAAATGATAATATAAAATAATAATAGATATAATAATAATATATAATAATAATATACTTATAATATGAATAAAATAATAGAAATAATGAATAAATAATGAATAATAATAATAATAATTATAATAATAATAATAATAATATAATAATGAAATAATAATATAATAATAATAATAATAATAATAATAATAATATATGATGTTAAATAAGCAATAAATATAAAACCAGGAAAATAATAAATCATAAAAAAAAAAATGATCAATACTAAAATATAATCTATACTATAGAAGCAACCTTCATAATCCGTAATCATAACAATAGTAACAATACTGAATAATAAATAATAATATAATGAATAATGAATATAATAAGAATTTTAAACAAGAAATGAGAATTATTATTAATTCTAATTAAAAATAAATGATAGTAATGATAATAATAATATATTAGATAAAATAATTAAAATAAAATAATAATATAATAGTAATATATAATAATAATAATAAATGAATAATAATAATATAATAATAATGAATAATATAATAATAATAATAATAATAATAATGGAATATAATAATGATAAATAAATAGATAATAATAATAATAAATATATAATAAATAATAGATAATATAATATAACATAATACTAATTAAATAATAACAAGCCTTTTGGCTTCGCTCCTAACGGAGCAAAGACTTGTCCTGGGCCGTGCTACGCGCAGCGCCAGGCTCGCTTCGCTGCCAGATGAAACCAACCGCGAACAAACTCATGATGACAAATAGCAGTGAAAGCAGTTATGGATTTAGGAAAGTTCAATTTAAAGAAGACAAGAAAAAAAAGCAAAAGTTAAAAATAATTTAATAACAACAACTTTTTTCATTATAGAATATAGGAAAACTCAAAATGTGGCGAACGTAAATAGCGATAGGAATGGTAGATTTAAAATATTTGCTCCCACATCATTTCAACAAATCGATACAATTTTAAGGTTTTTTGCATGTTTAGAAATTAATAGGATCTATGATAAATAATAATAATAATAATAATAATTAATAATCAATAGATAATAATAATAATATATAATATATAATATAATATAATAATAATATAATAATAATATAATAATAATAATATAATAATAAATAATAATAATATAATAATATATAATAATAATAATAATATAATAATAATAATAATACTTATAATATATAAAAATATTAATATAAATAATAATGAATAAAGAAGGATAATAATAATAATAATATATGAATATAATAATAATATAATATAATAATAATAATAATAATAATAATGAATAATAATAATAACAATGATATATAATAATAATATAATAATAATAATAATAATCAATGAATATAATAATAAAATAATAATAAATGAATAATAACAATTAAATCTAATTAATAATATAATAATAAATATAGATATAATAATAATTAATAATAATAATAATTATAAATAATAGTAATAAATTATGAATAATAATAAATAATTAATTATAATAATTAATAATATAATAATAATAATAATAATATAATAATAAAATAAATAATAATAATAATATAATAATAATAATTATAATAATAATAATATAATAATAATAATATAATATAATAATAATAATATAATAAAAATATAATAATAATATAATAGTAATAATAATAATTAATAATAATATAATAATAATAAAAATAATAAAATAATAATAAAATGATAATAAAATAATAATAATAATATTAATAAAATAATAATATTAATAATAAAATAGATAATATAATAATAATAATAATAATAAAAATAATAATATAATAATAATAAAAATAATAATAATAATAATAATAATAATTAATAATAATAATAATAATAATAATAATAATAATAATAATAATAATAATAATAAGTAAAAATAATAATAAAGTAGTTTATCATATGTAGCGGGCATTATAGCATATTAAAGTAATAATGAATAATCGCGACCCTTCTCTCATTCAGACGCCGTTTTCCTCATTATATAAGCAGGAATACATAATCAACTACAAATTGTAATAACAGTAATTATAATAATAAAATAGTTTTCGGTGAATAAGCAGCTCAGGAGGAAGGTGTCTTTAGAAAAGGTCTTCTACTGTTTTCGAGGTGTTATGATGATACCTTTGGGGAGAGAGAGAGAGAGAGAGAGAGGAGAGAGGAGAGAGGACGAGAGAGAGAGAAGAGAGAGTAGAGAGGAGAGAGAGAGAGGAGAGAGAGACAGACAGCAGAGAGAGACGAGAGAGGAGAGAGAGAGAGAGAGAGAGAGAGAGAGAGAGAGGAGAGAGAGAGCAAGGAGAGAGAGAGCGACAAGAGAGGGAGAGAGAGGAGAGGAGAGGGAGAGAAGAGAGAGAGAGAGAGAGAGAGAGAGAGAGAGAGAGAGAGAGAGAGAGAGAGAGAGAGAGAAGAGAGAGAGAGAGAGAAGAGAGAGAGAGAGAGAGAGAGAGAGTTTTGGAAAGAAGGGAGAGTAGGAGAGTTTCAATGCCAAAGAGGAGTGAGGGGAATGGACAAAGGCTCGTGAATGAGAGGAAAATTGAGGAATATAGTACGAATTTAAAGTGAGAATTAAAGGCATTATGAAAGGCGATGAAATATTTTGAGGAAAAATTTGAATTTAAATTAGAAAAAGGGAAAAAAAAAACTAATTAAAAATTAATATATATATATATATATATATATATATAGATATATTTTTTTTATATATATATAAAAAAAAACATAAATTGTGTTACATAGGGATATAATATTCGAATTTTCATTAATATATATTATATTTAAATTAATAATAGTATATGATATAATTTACTTTTTAATATATATAAGTTATATATATAATTAATATAATATATACTATATAGTATATATATATATAATATATATATATTATATATATAAATATATATATAATATATATATATATATATATATATATATATATATGGGTTATTTTGGTTTAAACCAATTAAAAAAACTTTTTTTTTTTTATTTATGTTTTTTTTCCTTTTCAAACCTATAAAATGTAATTAAAAAGCGCTTTAAATGAAAGCATATTACTAATATATCTTAATTATATATTTAGATGGTAACATAAATGGAGGAAAACATGTTTTTCCAGGACTTATACCAGTTGGAGTAATGTAGATTAGGAGCATAAGCAGTTAAGTTTGGGTCATAGAGTTGAGCGGAAAATGGATGACACTATCTGAAATACGAGTCATAGGAACTCTCTTCAAAGAAGGAGATACATGATGGAAAATTCAAAAACACAATGTCAATTGTAATAACAATAGAATAAGGAGAGTGAGGCCAACTTTTGATCGGGCTAGAAAGATTGGAGAGAGTTAGTTAGAAGTGGGAAGAGTTAATGGCAGTTTACAATCCCTAGCTAAACTGTTATAAGGAGAGCAATATGCGGCGATTCATACTCTATGTAGAGCTAGGAGCTGGAATGGTGAGAATTTCCGAAATCGCCTCGAAACATCCAATTTCCTAGAAACTTTTTAGAAAGAACATTATGCAATCCTTCTTAATAAGATCACGAGAAAAGCAAATATCAAGAATATTAAGAACAGAAAGGAAGGTTGGTTGTGATTTTAAAGAAGATATTAAGTTGTATTGAAAGTTGTGTTCAAGTAGATAGATGAAGATATTGAGTTATTAAGGTATTGAAAACAGCCATGTTTTTTAACATAACTATAGGTATTGAGAAAGATCAAAAGTCTGTTGCTTCAAGGCTATCCTGCTATCATCATTGTATTTGATGGTTGAAATGAATCGGGCTTTTTCAAATTCAAAGAGTTTATAAATGAGTGATGGAATTTTCAGCTAGAGTGGAGGAGGAGAACAGTAATCAGATAGATTATGAAGCAATTAAAAAAAAGAGTTTGGGATAGAACAAATTCTTGAGGAACCACTACGGATAGGATTTATAATTATAAAAAGCAGCATATACATCCTAGAAGAAAGTCATAGAAGAAGGTTATCCAAAGAAAGGATAATAACTCATTCGAAGTTGAAATGTTTGATATTAAAGCTTTGTGCAAGAGCATTTCATCGAAAGCCTTCGTTTAAGATGTTTGACTATATCTATATGCTTCTTGTTAAGAATGGAGATTCAAAATTTTAGGAAGATCAGTAGGTTAAAGGTATGAGGAGAGTAGTTGGACGTTAAATAGACTTGAGTTTCCGTGTTCTTAGCACATGGCTGATTGAATTATTCTATGAGAAGGAGGGAAAGGTTGAGAGTTTATAGGCATTAGAAGAAACAGGTTACAGGCAGGGTGTAAGCTCAGAAAGCACGAGTTTTTGAGGACCGATGAGGGGATAGAAACTTTTCAGGCACTCTCCACATCTTCTGTTGTGTTGAGCTCACAGAGATGCAGAAATATTTTTGAGTTAAAAGAGTTGACGAATAGGCGAGAGAAGGGAGTAACGTTGGAATCGTCTAGAGTGGATATTAGAGGGAAAAAACTCGGAAGCAAGACAGGTTTCTTGGCGCCTTAAGAGAAGTTAAGGAGAACGGCAGGATTACGGACAGAGATACAGAGGAGGGAGGATGGCAGAAACAAGTGTGGGTTAACATTTTAAAAAAATGAAAATGTCAGAAAGAATGTGAGGTAGAAGAACGCAAGAAAGATTAATTGCAATTTCTAGTAGAAAGTTTTTAGTCTGCGAAAGAGTTTGATTTTTGTTAATACGGGATGAAGATTTATTGGAAGAGGCCACGAGTTTCTATTTGAGACAATAGATTAGTCAAAAAACCAAGATTTATCAGGCTCTTGGCTAGGTGCTTTCAGTGATATTGGTGTTGTGTGGTAGGCTTCTTAGTGAAATAAAAGTAAGTATGGGATAGTGAAGCGTCGTGTAAGAATAAAATGGAGCCGAAAGTGATTGGTTTAATAATTAATAGCGGAGTGAGGCAGGATTTGTTATTGACCTCTCCTTGGTTATTCAATTTCGATCATATGGATGAGAGAAGTTGAATAGACACAAAGAAGCATAATTCGATCCCTCTCTCGGGACTCCGCGTCTCGGTTCGTAAGTAAATTATAAAGGTCGTCATAGAGCAACTGACTGGGCTCAATTATAATTGCACTTATACGAGGCTGAGCCAGGGTGCCCTTCCTAACCTATGAAGATGATTGGTTTTTGTGTGGCCAATCTGAAGAGAGTTTTTGAGAGGATGGCTATAGATAGGTGTTTAGCTAGGTGTGGTGAATTGACGGGTTATGTGTAGTAAACCACTGATAGGATAAGGCTAGCATAAGTGTCGTAACTGCAGTAGGTCGAAATTGAGATAAGAGATCAGCGTGATAGTGATCTCTTTGGCTATGAGTGAACAGAAGACTAGATATCTGAGTTTATTGACTGTTGTGGATTATTGTGTGTAGATACTCACATATCATTGGATAAAAATAAAATAATTGTTTTAAGTTTACGAGAGGCTAAATTATAACAACACAAATATACACATGCTTTCTTCTGTGATATTCTCTATTATTAAATAGAGTTAGGGTGAGAATTAGTGAATTTATTAGGTATTTATTATATTACTTAGCAATAATAAATTTATATTATCCTTATTATTTTCTTAATAACTTATTCTAAAGTGTATTTTAGAGTATAGTATTATTCCATTTTATTTACATGTTAATATACCTTATTATTAGTTATTCTTTTCCTCTCTCATCCTTTGTATTATATCTCATGTTGAGGTAATTCTCTGATTTTATAATTATTCTGTTAAAGGCTGAAACTGTTTGCTGAGATTATTCTTTAATTCCACTATCCTATTAAGTCATAGTATATATTCTAGAGTTTAATTACTACTTTATCTCTACCCCTTATTGTAAATTCATTAAATAGCTCATAATTAAATTACGTAATTCTAGTGAGCTTATACAAGAATGAATGGTATAGAGAGTGCTGAAATTATCTATCCCTCCGTGGTCTAATACTCGTGTTTAGATATTACACCCTAGTATAAATTATGTAGTTAAATACTATAACATATCATGTTATCTATATAATATACTGCTTTATAAACTTCAACCTTTTCCCTCTTTAACTAAATAGAAATCTATTTCATTACATTTGTGATAAATACGGAATCATCCTATAAGTACTGGTGAATGATAGTATGTTTAGTTAGGAGTATATAATTAGTTAATTCGTTTATATATTATTAGATCTTCTATAAATATGTATAGAATCTATATTCTATAATAATGTGGTCATGAAAATGGTTTAGAATAAATTCATTTTTATATTTTTGATAAATTAGTACAAAAATATATTTAACTTATTTTAACTTATATATACGGTATATTTTAACTATTACTTATATTATTTAGTGTAACTATTCTACTAATATATATATTTCTGATTCATTGTAGAGTTATATGGTTGATTATTTTATTATATTATAAATTATTACTACGTAGTAGGTGTATACTCAGAATTCTTAGTATATTTACTAATATCCAACTCTTTTTACTATAATTTTCTAGTCTCACACTATAATACTAATTATCTGTGTTACTGGAGTGCTCATCTATCTCCACCTCTTCCAACACTGACTCTAGTAAAATACACTTACATCATACCCTACCATTTAACTACAACTCCATCAGTTATTTAGATAATTATTGAAAGCGACTATCTCAATATACAACATATATAAATATAATGTAATGATAGGTATATAAGTAGATAAGTACCTTTGAAGAACAGACCTCTGATTTTTCTAATTACTTAGTTATGTTAAAGCATTGATATTTTCAATCTGAATAATATCTTTCTCTATCTCTTGACACCTTCATACACTATAAATATCTTCTTTGAAATCACAACTCTAACCTTCTGTTCTTATATTTTGATATTTGCTTATTCTGTTGATCTTTATTAGAAGGATGCATAGATGTTTCTAAATTTAGGAAATTGGATGTTTCGAGGCGATTTCGGAAATTCTACGCATTCAGTCTATATGATCTATATATAGAGTTATGCAATCGGGCGCATATATTATGCTCATCTCCCGGTATTGTATAAAGTATATAGTGCTATATAGGGATTGTAATACTCCTTAACTCTATCACCACTTACTATAATACTATGAATCTCTACTCCATAATTTTACAGCTTCATAATTATTGATTAGCATATATCTACTCATAAAAAAATTTTCATATATTAGAATTACATAATGTAATTTTAAAATAGTAAAAAGGGAATTTATTGTATTATTGAGCATTCACTTGTATACTTCCTTATTACTATTGATGATAGAGTATTCCTATTGACTCGTATTTCATAGTATATAGTGTTCATAATACCATTTATTTTCACGCTCAATACTCTATGATAACCCAAACTTTAACTGGCTTTAGCTCTAAATCTATAATGTATACTCAACTGGTAATATAATATAGGTCTGGAATCTAGTATTATACCCCCATTTATTTATATCACATATCTAAATATATATAATATTAATAGTATAATATTAATATAATAGTACTCATTATTTACTATTTAAAGCGCTTATATATTATATTACATTATTTATAGGTGAAAAAGAAAAAAACAATAAATATAATATAAAAGTTTTTTATTTTATTTTGCTTAAATACAAATACCTACTATACTATATATATTTAATATATATATATTATATAATATTTTAATATTAATATATATATTTATAATATATATATATTATATTAATATAACATCACACATACTCACTATTATTATATATTTATAGTATATAGATTTGCTTAGTATTGATAATTATAGGAGTTTATCATTGTTAATATTATTATTAATGGCAAAACTTATCATTATAACTAGAAATAGGATAAGGTCTATATACGCAGAAAGAGCTAACTATATGGATACGACGGATGTCTTAAATACTAGACCTTAACCCTCATACTCCTCTCTCATCTCCATCTACTCTCTATAATAATATATATATTATATAGTTTATATATATATTTTATATATTAATAATTAGGTATATATATATATATATATATTATATATATATATATAGTATATTATAATATATATAGTATTATATATTTATATATTATTATATATATATAATATAATATATATATATCATAATATATTATTATATATATTTAATATTAATATATAATATATCATAAGTATATATTATATATATATATTATATATAGTTAGTATAAAAGTATATATATATATATAGTATATATTTATATATTATATATATATACTATTATTTAACTATATATAATATATATTATATATTATATATAGTATATATATATATATATATATATATATTATATATATGTGGTTTATGTGGAAATGTATTTATATATCATATATATAATAATATATATATAATATAATATATATATATATATATATATTATTATATATATATATTAAGTATATATAAGTAAATTGAATATACAGATTTTATTAATTTCCTTTTCGTTTTGTGTTAATTATGCATAAATAAATAGTGTATAGTAATATATATATATAACGTTATATATATATATATTTATATATATATATTATGATTTATAATTAATAATATATATAGCTAGTATATGATATATATGGGTTTGTCTGAAAAGTGTTAACCATATCCCATAATCCTGGGAGAAAAAATATCTATTACCAGGTTAGGTTTCATTTCTTTATTCCTTTCAACCTTGGACCCTTGGACCCTTGGACCCTTGGACCCTTGGACCCTTGGACCCTTGGACCCTTGGACCCTTGGACCCTTGGACCCTTGGACCCTTGGACCCTTGGACCCTTGGACCCTTGGACCCTTGGACCCTTGGACCCTTGGACCCTTGGACCCTTGGACCCTTGGACCCTTGGACCCTTGGACCCTTGGACCCTTGGACCCTTGGACCCTTGGACCTCAACTTACTTAGTTCAGAGAGCTTGCCTTTGTAGCATTTATGGATTGCCTCTGCTGGATAGGTTCTCAACTCTACTGTCACGTTTGTGATCATGACTTCTGGGCTTTCGAAGCTGCTGCCTTTCATTGAAGATTTTGGCATCAGGAATAACCATAAATCACGTCACACATAATCAGGTCATTAGAGTAATGTACCGTGCGAACGATTGAAATGACCTTTCTTTTCCAGGAAATTATGGATCGGAAGCGAAGACTGAGCCGGTGTGTTATCGTGATGCAGTTTCCAGTTTTGTATTGACCATAGATACCATCGTTTACTTTACGACTGCATCACAGAGACGAATGAGGACGTTATGCTAGTATTCTTTAGTTACTGTTTCTCCTTCAAGTGCGAATCCGTGATGTACGATGCTACGGGAGTCGAAGAAAACAATCAGCATTACATTGATTTTGCTCCTTACCTGTCGTGCTTTCTTCGGTCGCAAAGAGGTTAAATATTACCCCTGCGATGGGTGGACTTTGGCTTCTGGGCCGTACCCATATACACCCAGGTTTCATCTCCGTCTAACACGGTATTGAGGAACTCTACATCCCTGTTGACTGTTTCCATCGTGTCTTCTGCGAAATGAAATCAAACTTTCCTTTGTTCGTGGGAAAGCAGGCTTTTAGCATCAGAATTTTGCGCTTGGGCA
>JABUQX010014382.1:20000-25000 GCA_015478945.1 Trachelipus rathkii
TTGTAACACGATTTTTACTCCTGGAATAATTTTTTTTTACACTTTTACCAAAGAAAGTTTCTTGATATTCAAATTTCAGAGCTAAATGCAGTTTAAAAAGGGAGAAAAGTCGAAAAAAGATAGAAAATAAAGAAAGAGGAAAAACTCTACACTAATTTCCTTTGTATTGGCAGTGCCAAAAGGATGACATTGCATGTGGTACTCCAGGCTCAATATTTCTGAAGAGCTACGTATAAGGTAGGCCATTCAAATTCGCATGCTAAGATTAATTTTGGTAATGATCACCAAATATGCCTAATGATGAACAGAATCTGTTAGAATGCTCATACAAATAAAACAAAAACAAAAAACAAGAAAAACATAATTTAACACCAACATATAAACCTAATTTTAATAAGCAAAATGCCATTGTTGTTACATTGAAGACTTTCACAATAATTGTGCGAATAACATGAATGTAAATATGGCATTTTTTATAAATAAATATGCATATTAAGGAGGACTATTTAATTAAACACTTAATTAATTCATCTACAATAACTGTTACATATTTCACATAGTTCTTTTTGTCCGGGTTTTATATATATTATATATATATATATATGATATATATTATATATATATATATAATATATATAATAGGATATATTATATACTATATATCATATGAGTAATATGATAGTATATATATAGATATATATTATTATCAGTACTGTATTTGTAATGTTTTTTTGTATTTGTAATAATATATATTATATATAGTATTTATTATAATATATATATAGTAGTATTATATATATATATATATTAATAATTATTATAGTATATATTAACAGGATTAATATATATATATATCATATCTATATATATATATATATATTTTATATACGTTGGGATGGGAAAAAGGTATGTGCAGATATATATTAGGTAAGTAGCACAAGATGGAACACTAGTGCTAATATCGTTGTTTTTATATATATTTGTTGTGCTATCGCGTAAAGTAAATGAGGCCAAATATAACTTCTTCCTTAGGGGGAAAACATTATTAAGGTTAGGGTGGGAATGCTCCCTTCGAGGGAAAAAGAAACACTTAAGATGTTTTAAGGGAACAAAATTATAGTTTCTTTAGACTGTAGAATGTTCCTATTTTTTCATCGATTGTTAAGCAACGTTTCTTTATTTTTTATATTTTGTCTATATGCTATTTTTATTCACCTTAATTTATAATTGTATTTTCAGTTCTTTCGGGATTTATACAGTGTTTGATTTCATGTATAGGAAGGTCATGAGAGAGAGAAGAGAGAGAGGAGAGAGAGAGAGAGAGTGAGAGAGTAGAGAGAAGAGAAGAGAGAGAGAGAGTAGAAGAGAGAGAGAGGAGAGAGAGAGACAGAAGAGAAGAGAGAGGAGGAGCGAAGAGAGAGAGAGACGAGAAGGCAGAGAGAAGCAGAGTGAGAGACAGAGCATCAGAGAGCAGTGAGACAGAGACAGAACAGGAGAACAGTAGAGCAGAAGAGCAGGATGACAGAGAGGAGAGGAAGAAGAGAAGAGAGAGAGAGAGAGAGGAGAGAGGATGAGAGAGAGAGACGATTGACAGAAGACAGCGATTCTAGAGACAGACCAGCAGGACAGACTAAAGAGACAGACAGACAAGACAGACCGGACTAGAACAGACAGACAGCAGAGCAAACAGAGCACAGAGACAGAGACAGAGACAAAGAGGAGAACAGAGACAGAGACAGAGACAGATGACAGAGACACTGAGAGAAGAGAAAGAAGGGAGAGAGAAGAGAGAGAGAGAGAGAGAGACGAGAGAGAGAGACAAGAATAGGAGAGAGAGAGAGACATAGAAAGGAGAGAGAGAGAGACAAGAGAGAGAGAGAGAGTGAAAGAGAGAGAGAGAGAGAGAGAGAGGTGAGAAGAGAGAGAGAGAGAGTGTGGGAGAGATATAGGAGAGTCGACAGAAAGATTAAGATAAGGATGGGAGAGCAGAGTAGCAAGAAGTAGGAGAGAGAGAGAGAGGCAGAGGGAAAGGAGAGAGAGAGACAAAAAAGAGAGAGAGACATATAAGGAGAGGAGAAGGCTAGAGATGAAGAGAGAGATAGAAGACGAGAGAGAGAGAGGAGAGAGAGAGAGAGAGAGATGAGAGAGAGAGTTGAACCAGTTCATATAAATAATTACATCCTGTTTCAGAAGTTACCTTAGAGAGGTTAATGTATAGATATAGATAGCAGAAGTCAGATCCCTATTGTTCGCTGAGTGATTATTATTTAGTTACTTGTATATAGTATACTTCTTCGTAATGTTGGTTTCTTAAAGCTTGAATGATATGAAAGGCGTAGAAATATATTCACAAATAATGTGTCATTATTTTTAATATTTTGAATTGCTTTTAACATAATTTTTTTTAATTAAAAGTTTCGACCTCTTTCCTTTCTCTCACTTGGTTATTAAATGAACTAAACTAATTAAGTATTATATTTGTATTTATATTTCAATGCATATTGATTTCTTGTTAGTTAGATAGAATTAATTAATGCAAGTTTTTTTATTATTTTTCCTTGAATTCATTAGCACTAGTTAGACTTAATTATTTCAATACAAAGATAATTTCTCCTGATTTTGCTCCAAAGGTGAGTATAATTTATTCATTTATAATTGTGGAGATATGATAAATTCTTTATTGTAGAGGTTTATTTTTATTTTTAAATAACAAAAATAATAATTTTGTTCCTATTATTAGTTTTTAATTTATTACTAATACTATTTTTTATCTAAATTTGATAATAAATAAAAAAACATAATTTGCTTTAAACTTTCAAAGTTTATGATCAGAGAGTATTTGTAGCATTATATCCTTTTAACTTTTTTGAATTTTCTTCCTTTTGCATTTTTATTTTTCTTATTAAACACATTCTTTATTTCATCAGCTTTTTTTTCGTTCATTACGCAGGGAAACACATTTTAAATTTTTTAATGCTGCCTATGATTAAAATTTGCACACCAATTTCATTAAAGGCTTTTTTTTTTCCTCTTCTACATTTTCATGATAAAGCCTTTTATATGTATTCCTTACGTTCTATCATGTCCATCTGCGCAGACATGAAAATGATTAACATTTTACTTAGTCAACAAGAAGGATAAATCACATATCTCTGCTTCATGTGTCTGTGAATAGTCGGAGTAAAGACAAGCAATGGACTTGGAAAAACTGACAATTAAGAACATCCCTACATTTTAAAAAAAAAATGTCATCAATCTTCCTTTTGTAAGTGAAAAAAAATCTCATTCCTCTTCTCCACATGAAACTGGATATTATGAAACTGTATGAAAAATCTCTTGATATACAAAGCAACTAACCGCTTTAAATACATATGGAAAATGAATCGTCAGAATTATAAAAATATAAAAGCTGATGAAAAATACAAATTTCACTAGCTATATGAATGATATTTGAAAAGATGCATGGAATTCCTTGTGGCAGTTGTTCAAAATTTTCTGGAAAAAAAATAAAAAATAAAATTGACATTTCAAATAAAAAGTGGCGATATCTTTTAAATTACTTTTCCTGTCAATAATAGATTTTAAGATCATAAATCATTGGATAAAATACACATGATTTATTTAGATTATCTTTTTGTACACCCAATCGTTTGGTCTAAGTTCACGAAAAAATCATTTATTTAAATTTTATTAAATATTTTCCTGCGAATAGGCAAAACTTTATGTGATAAACAAAATACATAAGACCAAAGTCTTATATAATAGTTAACAATATTTGCGTTGTGTAGGGCAATTTTTTATTTTTTATTTTTTTTTTATTTTTTTTTTTTATTTTTTTATTTTTTATTTTTTTTTTTTTTTTTTAGTTTCAATATTAAGAACTTTTAAGTTATGACGAAGATAAATTTAGTATTTAATTTGGATATACTTAAAAATATCATTATATTGTTATTAAATTAATAAAAACAAATTATATAATATTAAATCGAATTTTAATAACACGATTCAAATTATCAAATACTTAATGAACAATGAAGGGACATTTGAGTAGATGGAATATAAAATTTCGATTGTAGTCCAAAGGATGTCTGTACATTAATTTTCTTCTGCTGATGATTAAATTCTGGTGTTGTCCACTTAATCTTTAATATATGATTCGCTTATTGGTTTTTTTACTCATGTCTACTAGGCTAGCGAGTGTATCAAAATATTACCTATTTGTTCTTATTGATTTTAATCGACAGTGAAGTTATTATAAAAGTCTTCCTTGTGAATAACTTAAACCTGAAAGGATATGAAAAACTATTCTAATGCTGTTTGAAAACTATATGCTTGTGTATAAACAGATTTAAAAGAATAGGGTGAAATGAGGGAATTATAATGTCTGTCGAGTTGTCGTTATGTTAAGCAAAGATTCTAAGAAAATATGTGAGACTTCTAACGAATTTTCGTATCATATGGATGAATGCTTCACTGTGCTTATAAGAATATATATGAAGATTGTTATTGTCTATGAATATATATTAGAATAATTAGTTAGTAAGATTTAGTAGTATTTATTGATATTACCATAATAAATTATGTATGGTGTTATGAGTAGAGTTTAATGTATATAATTATATTTAAATAATGTTAGATGTATTATGGCGAAAAGTAATTATTATTGATTTTTAAGAAAGTATATAATAATTAATGATGCTTACTAGATGCTGTAACGATGTTCATGATGATGTTGTTTTTATTGATAATGTTGATGCTAATTCTGAAGGTGACGTCGATGTTGTTATAATTAAATTAATTAAGTATGTAATTAAAAGAAACACGGTGATTATTTGATAAGGATTATTATTTAATATAAATTATTATTATTGATTATTATCTATGATTAGTTATTATTATTATTAATTATATTATATTATTATTATTATTATTATTATCTTATTATTATTAATATTTATAATTAGAATAATAATTAATAATTATAATTATCACTAATTAAT
>JABUQX010014382.1:32500-51505 GCA_015478945.1 Trachelipus rathkii
CACCCCGAAATAGATGACTTAAACTTTGATGAGTTAGTATCTTTCCTAGAGAAGAGATTTAAAAATGTAATCTCAAAACAGGAAGCCTATAACCAATTCACAAATATCAGACAAGGTAACTTAAATATAAAAGATTACGCGAACAAAATAGATGAGATTAGCGAGACGTCTATGGATATTTTGACAGAATTCAATGATGTGGATAGTAGAGACCAGTTCTTAATTTCTATTTTTATTAATGGTTTAAACTATGAGATTAAAAAATTAATTGGTATCCAAGAGTTTACTTCTTATAATAACTGTGTTCAATCAGCGTTAAAAGCGGAAAAAATAATCCCTAGAAGAATAAATAATCCTTTTAATCCTATTAACAGATCTTATAATCCAAATAACTTTCAATTAAGACCACATAATAACTTTCAACCACAAAATAGATTAACTAGTGTAAATAATGTCCAGAATTATAGACTACCTTACCCCCAAATAATTTGTTATCATTGTAATGAACCTGGACATAAAAAAAGTGATTGCCCAAGGCTTCACCAAAGATTTAGAGGAAATCCAAATCATTCAAAAAACTAATTAAGAGATCCATATCAGGCCAAATAGACAACCCCACCATTGAAATTAATATTAATAAAACTAAAATGATAGCTTTTTTAGATTCTGGTTCAATAATCTCTATAGTAACATATCAATCCCTTGCTAAAATACTTGAGATGGATCTTAGTATATTAAATAAAACAAAGAGAATTAAAAAGTCAAATTTAAAGTTAACAAGTGTTTCTGGAGAAATATTAAAAATATTAGGAAAAATTTCTTTAACTTTAAGCATAGGAAAGGTAACACTAACTAATGAAGTATACATAATAGAAAACTCCCAATTCCCAGGAGATATATTAATAGGAAGAGATATTATTAAAAGGTTAGGTAAAGTTACATTTGACCTGGAACAAGAGAGTATATATTAAAAACAAATTTGCTGCATTAAAACTCTGGTTTTGCTCATCTCAAAACCTGAATGAATTGTAAAATAAGACATTCCTTATAATAATTAATGACAGCAACTAAAAGTTAGACTTCCCCCCATGGTCTTCATTAAAAGTAATGATAAGTTAATGAATTGAAAAATAGGAAAACGTAGTTTATAGAGCCCAAACTTGCAATGGAAGGAAGATAGAAGTAGGGAATACCTGCATATTATTCAATGACTGAACTCCAAGCTTCCTTTTACAGTAGCTAAATTTTCTTGAACCATGAAAGTAGTATTTAAGTAAAGAAAATAATATGGAGCATTTTTCCCCTAGAGGAGAGACATGAGATCAATATCCCAGATATAGTAAATAAAGAAAAACTTTTGAATTAACGTAATTTAAACTATAAGATTTAGAACTCCATCAACATATTGAAATATTATAGAATATATAAATAGAAAATAAAGACGCGTTGCTCAAAACTTCAGATGAAATGGTACTTTGCTAAATTATTAAATGCATAAAATAGGCACTGGAAACTCAGAAACTCGATTCACACCCCCAATTATAGAACTACGTACACGCACAAAAGAAATAATGCAAGAACCACATATGAAAAAATCTTAAACTAGGATAATTGAAGAAATCCAACAGGTTCTTGTGTTAGCCCAGTAATGTTTAATTAAAGAAATGCTGAGGCCTAATAGATTGTATTTGACTGCAGATCACTAATGCAAGTAACAAAGACAGGTTATGGCAATGCCAAAATGACGAATAATACTTACATCATCGTTAATGGAATCGAATACTTCACTGGTCCAGATATACATTAAGGCTTTAAACCAGATAGAGATAGAAAAGGAGGATAGATATAAAACCAGCTTTATGGGTCCAGATAATAATAGCTATCAGCATGTAAGAATGTGTTATGGTTTAGTAGGAGCACCTTCTACCTGGTGTCGAACTTTATCCGTTTTATTTTCTGAAGTATTAGGAAAATTTTGTCATATATACATGGATGATCTTATATTATATAGCTCTTCATTCGAAAAACATGTTGAACAATTAGAGGAAATACTAAAAATATATCAGAAATCCGGATTAAAACTCTCCTTGAAAAAATGTAAATTTGCCCAACATTCAGTTAAATATTTAGGACATATCATTTCACAAAAAGGAATACAAATCGATCCTATTAAAATACAAGGAATAGTAGATTTCGAAACTCCAAAAAATGTTAAAGCTGTTAAACGAGTAATAGGAATGGCTTCTTATTTTAGACGCTTCATAAAAGATTTTTCTAAAATATGTGCTCCCTTAACCAACTTAACCAAAAAGTATTCAAAATTCATTTGGACTGATTTAGAAAATGAAGCCTTTCTAAAATTAAAAGAACTTCTCACAACTTCACCCATATTAATTCATCCAGACTTTAATAAACACTTTAAAATTCATACAGATGCGTCTGGAAATGCCATTGGAGCAGTGCTCACTCAAGAAATAGATGAAATAGATAGGCCCATAGCTTACTATTCAAGAAAGCTTTCCCCTCAAGAACAGAACTATAGTACCACGGAGAGAGAAGCACTAGCCTTAGTTAATTCAATTAAACATTTCGACTATTATCTATATGGGCACAAGTTTACTGCTGTAGTGGACCATCAAGCCTTAAGATATTTATTTAAATTCAAACCTGTTACACCCAGGATTGCCAGATGGGCACTTTTATTATCAGAATTTAATTTTGATGTTCAATTTAAGGCAGGGAAAGAGCATGTCATACCCGATGCGATAAGCAGAAGTGTTCAATGTATAAATAATATAAACATTCAGGAGAAACATTTTCAGAGAATAAATCCAGAAGAGGTTAGAAGAGAACAACTAAAGGATTTAAAGTGGAGACGAATAATTAATTATTTTGAAAATAATAATATAGAAAGAATTCCAAGAGAAGTTGATCTTGCGAAATTCACAATGATGAATGGTTGTTTATATTATATCCATACTGAAATAAATAACAGACCTTACTTAGAAACCCTTATAATTCCAGATTCCTTAATAAATAGTGTATTATATATTGTTCATGATTCAGAATTAAATTTTCATTCAGGATTCTTAAAAACTTTAAAAAGGGCCGAAAATTTATTTTATTGGCCTAATATGTCTCAAGACATTAAAAACTATATCAAAAATTGTTTAACTTGTCAAAAATTATCCCCATATAAATACATTAAAGCTCCACTTCAAGTTTATGAATCAATGACTTCCCCGGGAAAATGGTTAGGTATTGACATCATGGGTCCATTACCTACTTCTAACAATGGAAATAAATATGTCTTTTCGATTATTGATCATTTTTCTAGATTTATTCAAACTTATCCTATACCTAATATAACCAAAGAAACTATAGTAAATTGCCTTATAGATTATATTAATAGATTTTCTGCCCCGCTTCATATAACAGCAGATAATGGAACACAATTCCATTCTAAATTATTTAAAGAAGTTTGTGAGTTTTATAAATGTAAAGTTCACCACACCACTACCTTTCATGCCCAATCTAATCCATATATTGAAAGGAGTAATAGAAGTATTAAATTTGCCCTAGCTTCAGCTTTAAATAATTGCTATCTTAATAATTGGGAAGACTATCTTTCTTTTGTCACTCTTGCCCTTAACACCTCTTATCACTCTAGTATTAATGAAATACCTTTCTTTTTATTCTTCGGGAGAGATGCAACTTTACCTTTATCTGATATCATAACTTCAGCTAAAAATTATGATTATAATGGGAGAAGTTATAAACAAGACCTAGTTATAAAAATGAATGAAGCATATAAAAAGGCTTATTTAAATCATAAGCAAGGACAAAGTAAACAGAGGAAATATTACAGGTCTAAAAATTTTAAGGAATTTGAGATAGGAGATTTAGTTCTTTTGAGAGATAATTATAGAGTTGGCAAAGGTAGTAAATTAAAGTTTAGATGGTTAGGACCGTATAGAGTAATAAAAAAGATTTCACCAGTCAATTACACCATAAAACCTATATTTGACTTATCTAAAAGAGACGAAAATGTACACATAAATAGAATTAAGGAATGTAATTCCCCATATATAGAATATGACTTCAACCCCATAGAACTAAACGAGAACATAGAAAATGACATTGTAGAATCATATTTAGAATCAGAATCAGAGTCGGAATCAGAATTTGAATATGTTCCAAGGAATAATAGAAGAAACAATAATAATAATGATGTTAGTGATAATGATGATAATGATAATGATAATAGTGATAATGGTGATAATGATAATAATGATAATAGTGATAATGGTGATAATGATAATGATAATAGTGATAATGGTGATGATGATAATGATAATAATGATAATAGTAGATATAACCTAAGATCTAAAGGAAATGTACAAGAGTATAGTAGAGTCCAAGGGAGACCAATAGAATATAAGGTTTTAAATATTATGATTATTATGTTAGTGGTTATTGTGTTTAAGATGTTTTAGATAGTTGAAAACTATGGCAGAAGAGAGTCTAACCCACTTCTCTTATTTGGTTTGTCTTGCGGTTGACTGGTCTGTCAAAAACCCTTACTGGTTTAATCCAAAATGGTTAGATCTCTTAGGAGGCGCCATTGTAAGGCCGCTGAAAAGAACTAGAATGATAAGCTAGGCCTAAACTTATGCATTCTATTTCGAGACATTTGATATGATTAAACTAATTTTTGTTTTTTTTTGTTTGCAGGAATTTATTAAAAATTATTATCATTCAAATCACTATTAAAATTTAAATTTAAATTTCAAAACTCGATGTCTTTAATTACAGAATTTTCATGGAATGGTATTTCCTGATGGCTATCAGAGATCAATCTGAAGTAGACAATATTCTTGTTCCTTCTGTGGAATTTGTACAAAGTTCTGAATAGATCAATTATTTGGAAGCTGCACTTGTTCTCCTTATATTGATTTATAAATGAAATTGCCGTAACATCATTATTAAAATAGGGAGTTTCAGAATCCTTTTTAATTATTTTAAATATCTTGTCTCCTTTACGAATTTCCACATTTACTGGCCAAGATATTCCTTCGCTTAAACATTTTATGAAAAGCCTGCAAAAAGTGTCTACAGTCAAGTTCTTTTGCTGCAATTTGTTTTCCATTCTTTGAAATTTTTAAACTTAATAGTGATTTTAATGATAATTTTAATAAATTCCTGCAATAGAAAAAAAAACAAAAATTAGTTTAATCATATCAATTGTCTCGAAATAGAATGCATAAGTCTAGGCCTAGCTTATCATTCTAGTTCTTTTCAGCGGCCTTACAATGGCGCCTCCTAAGAGATCTAACCATTTTGGATTAAACCAGTAAGGGTTTTTGACAGACCAGTCAACCGCAAGACAAACCAAATAAGAGAAGTGGGTTAGACTCTCTTCTGCCATAGTTTTCAACTATCTAAAACATCTTAAACACAATAACCACTAACATAATAATCATAATATTTAAAACCTTATATTCTATTGGTCTCCCTTGGACTCTACTATACTCTTGTACATTTCCTTTAGATCTTAGATTATATCTACTATTATCATTATTATCATTATCATCATCACCATTATCACTATTATCATTATCATTATCACCATTATCACTATTATCATTATTATCATTATCACCATTATCACTATTATCATTATTATTATTGTTATTTCTTCTATTATTTCTTGGAATATATTCAAATTCTGATTCCGATTCTGATTCTGATTCAAAATCTGGTTCTACTATTTCATCTTCTATGTTTCATTTAGTTCTATGGGGTTGAAAGTCAATTCCTATAGTATGGGCATTAATCCTTGAATTCTATTTATGTTTTACATTTTCTCTTTTAGATAATGTCAATATAGGTCTTTATCGTGTTAATTGACAGGTAGATCTTTCTTATTACTCTATATCGCGGCTAACCATCTAAACTTTAATTTTACTACCTTTGCAACTCTATAATTATTCTCTCAAAAGAACTATATCGGTCCTATCTCAAAGATTCTTTAAATTTTTAGACTTGTAATATTTCCTCTGTTTACTTTGTCCTTGCTTATGATTTAAATAAGCCTTTTTATATGCTTCGTTCATTTTTATAACTAGTGTCCTTGGTTTATAACTTCTCCATTATAATTCATAATTTTAGCTGAGCTATGTTATCAGGATAAATGTGTAAAGTTGCTCTCTCCAGAAGTATAAAAAAGAAACGGTTTCAATTCATATAAGGTGATAAGAGGTGTTAAGCGGGCGAACGTGTGACAAAAAGAAAGACTAATCTTCCAATTATCTAAGATAGAATTTATTTACAAGCTGAAGCTAGGGCAAATAATACTTCTATTCTCCTTTCAATATAATGGTTAGATTGGGCATAAAAGGTAGGGTGTGGTGAACTTTTACATTTATAAAACTCAACAACTGATCTTTAAATATTTAGAATGGACTTTTGTGTTCCAATTACTGCTGTTATAGTGAAAAAAAAAAAAGCCGGGGGGGGGCCAAGAAAATCGTATTAATATATATCTATTAGAGGCAATTTATCATGTTTCTTTGGTTAGTATTATATAGATTAAGTTTTAAATAAATCTAAAAAATGATAATAATCGAACAGAACATATTTATTCCATTGTTAGAAGAGGGTAATGGACCCATGAGTCTAACCAACCATTTCCCGGGGAAGTCGATTATCATAAACTTGAAGTGGAGCTTTAATGTATTACTATGGGGATATTTTGACAGTAAACAATTTTTGAATAGTTTTTAATTCTTGAACATATAGGCCAATAAAATAAAGTTTCGCCCTTTTTATAAGGTTTTTAAAAATCCTGATGAAATTTAATTCTGAATCATGAACAATATATTAATATACTATTTATTAAAGGAATCTCTGGAATTATAAGGGTTTCTAAGTAAGGTCTGTTATTTATTTCAGTATGAATATAATATAAACACCCATTCATCATTGTGAATTTTGCAAGATCAACATCTCTTGGAATTCTTTCTATATTATTATTTTCAAAATAATTAATTATTCGTCTCCACTTTAAATCCTTTAGTTGTTCTCTTCTAACCTCTTCTGGATTTATTCTCTGAAAATGTTTCTCCTGAATGTTTATATTATTTATACATTGAACACTTCTGCTTATCGCATCGGGTATGACATGCTCTTTCCCTGCCTTAAATTGAACATCAAAATTAAATTCTGATAATAAAAGTGCCCATCTGGCAATCCTGGGTGTAACAGGTTTGAATTTAAATAAATATCTTAAGGCTTGATGGTCCACTACAGCAGTAAACTTGTGCCCATATAAATAATAGTCGAAATGTTTAATTGAATTCACTAAGGCTAACGCTTCTCGCTCTGTAGTACTATAATTCTGTTCTTGGGGTGAAAGTTTTCTTGAGTAATAAGCTATAGGTCGATCTATTTCATCAATTTCTTGAGTGAGCACTGCTCCAATGGCATTTCCAGACGCATCTGTATGAATTTTAAAGTGTTTATTAAAGTCTGGATGAATTAATATGGGTGAAGTTGTGAGAAGTTCTTTTAATTTTAGAAAGGCTTCATTTTCTAAATCAGTCCAAATGAATTTTGAATACTTTTTGGTTAAGTTGGTTAAGGGAGCACATATTTTAGAAAAATCTTTTATGAAGCGTCTAAAATAAGAAGCCATTCCTATTACTCGTTTAACAGCTTTAACATTTTTTGGAGTTTCGAAATCTACTATTCCTTGTATTTTAATAGGATCGATTTGTATTCCTTTTTGTGAAATGATATGTCCTAAATATTTAACTGAATGTTGGGCAAATTTACATTTTTTCAAGGAGAGTTTTAATCCAGATTTCTGATATATTTTTAATATTTCCTCTAATTGTTCAACATGTTTTTCGAATGAAGAGCTATATAATATAAGATCATCCATGTATATATGACAAAATTTTCCTAATACTTCAGAAAATAAAACGGATAAAGTTCGACACCAGGTAGAAGGTGCTCCTACTAAACCATAACACATTCTTACATGCTGATAGCTATTATTATCTGGACCCATAAAGCTGGTTTTATATCTATCCTCCTTTTCTATCTCTATCTGGTTAAAGCCTTTAATGTTATCTAGGACAGTGAAGTATTTCGATCCATTAAATGATGTAAGTATTTCGTCAATTTTTGGCATTGCCATAACCTCTGTCTTTGTTACTGCATTAAGTGATCTGGCATCAAATACAAATCTATTAGTGCCATCAGATTTCTTTATTAAAATTACTGGGCTACACCAAGGGCTGTTGGATTTTTCAATTAGTCCTAGTTTAAGCATCTTGTCTATGTGTTCTTGCATTATTTCTTTTGTGGTGTACGGTAGTCTATATTGGGGAGTGTGAATCGGTTTTGAGTTTCCAGTGTCTATTTTATGCTTTAATAATTTGCAAAGTCCAATATCATCTGAAGTTTGAGCAAACGCGTCTTTATTTCTATTTAATATTTCTATAATTTTCATATGTTGATGAGTTTCTAAATCTTCTAAGTTTAAATTAGTTAAATCAAAAGTTTTTTCTTTATTTACTATATCTGGGATATTGATCTCATGCTCTTCCGCTGGGAAAATGTCTCCTATTATTTCTCTTTTACTTAATACTACTTCATGGTCAAGAAAATTAGCTACTGTAAAAGGAGCTTGGAGTTCATCATTAATATATGCTAAGGTATTCCCTACTCTTATTCCTTCCATTGCACAGTTGGGCTCTATAACTACGTTTCTATTTTTCCAATATTCATTAACTTTACCATAGCTTTTAATGAATGACCTGGGGGGAAGTCTAACTTTAAGTTCAGTCGTTAATTTATTATAAGGAATGTCTTTTTTTACAATGTTAAAACAAAATGAATGATCATTAATTAAATTTTTAATGGGTAACTTGGTTTTATTAACATATATACTCTCTTGTTCCAGGTCAAATGTAACTTTACCTAACCTTTTAATAATATCTCTTCCTATTAATATATCTCCTGGGAATTGGGAGTTTTCTATTATGTATACTTCATTAGTTAGTGTTACCTTTCCTATGCTTAAAGTTAAAGAAATTTTTCCTAATATTTTTAATATTTCTCCAGAAACACTTGTTAACTTTAAATTTGACTTTTTAATTCTCTTTGTTTTATTTAATATATTAAGATCCATCTCAAGTATTTTAGCAAGGGATTGATATGTTACTATAGAAATTATTGAACCTGAATCTAAAAAGGCTATCATTTTAGTTTTATTAATATTAATTTCAATGGTGGGGTTGTCTATTTGGCCTGATATGGATCTCTTAATTAGTTTTTTGAATGATTTGGATTTCCTCTAAATCTTTGGTGAAGCCTTGGGCAATCACTTTTTTTATGTCCAGGTTCATTACAATGATAACAAATTATTTGGGGGTAAGGTAATCTATAATTCTGAACATTGTTTACACTAGTTAATCTGTTTTGTGGCTGAAAGTTATTATGGGGTCTTAGTTGAAAATTATTTGGATTATAAGGTCTATTAATAGGATTAAAGGGATTATTTATTCTTTTAGGGATTATTTTTTCTGCTTTTAAAGCTGATTGAACACAGTTATTATAAGAAGTAAATTCTTGGATTCCAATTAGTTTTTTAATCTCATAGTTTAAACCATTAATAAAAATAGAAATTAAGAACTGGTCTCTACTATCCACATCATTAAATTCTGTCAAAATATCCATAGACGTCTCGCTAATCTCATCTATTTTGTTCGCGTAATCTTTTATATTTAAGTTACCTTGTCTGATATTTGTGAATTGGTTATAGGCTTCCTGTTTTGAGATTACATTTTTAAATCTCTTCTCTAGGAAAGATACTAGTTCGTCAAAGTTTAAGTCATCTATTTCGGGATGTGAATTTAAATATGTTTGTGCTGAATCTGTACATAAACATTTTAGTATATTAACTTTATTATCATCACTCCAATTTTCTAGAGTTGATCTGGTATTAAATTGGTTTAAGAAACTTTTAAAGCTAGATTTGCCATTAAATGGTTTTAATTTTCCTAAGATACTAGAAAATGACAATTGACTTTCTTCGTTAGCCATTATGAAAATTTAACTATGTAGATTTAATTATTAACTAAATTAAATCTTAATCGCGCTGTCACCTTTTTATCAAAGTTAAGGGGACTATTCATTGTTCAACGCTATTGCAACCAATGTAAGATTTTAAGCTTGACAAGCCAATCTCAGTGACAGATAATAAACTTTTTGTTAGCAATGACTTTATTATTATTTATAATTCCCCCACTAAAATTAAACAAGAAAACACAAAATGGTAGCAAAAGTAATCTTTAATGACAATAACGTGATACGTGGCTTTAGTGAGCGTGGTGGTAACTTCGTGAGCGTGGTAACTTCGTGAGCGTGGTAACTTCGGAGTAAGCGTGTAGAATTCGTAGCACAGAATAGACTCGTATACCTACTAGAAAAGAACTGTTACAGAAGAGGTCAGCTTACGTGTGTTTAATAGATGTTACATATAAGGGAGCCCAGACTGCGGCAACTTCCGCCAGAATGGGGGGCGACGGTCACTACCGTCTAAAATGGCCACTGTGTCGCCACTTCGTCCAAAGTGAGGGCAGCTATGGCCCCACTTCCAAAAGCTCTGGGAAACTCGAAGTGAGTTTGGGAAAAGGTCACTACCGTTCCAATAAACAGTACCTTTCGCCACCTTCGTAAGCGGCTGGCGCGAATCGGCACTTCCGTAAATTTCGATCTAGGGAAAGCTGAAGGCCTTGCGACGTAACTACATTTCTAATGGGACCCACTCGCGGCAACTTCCGTCAGAATGAGGGCGAGCTATGGCCACTTCCAAAACACTCTGGGAAACTCGAATGTGAGTTTGGGAAACGGTCACTACCGTTCAATAAAACAGTTGCCTTGGCCACCTTCAGAAGCCACTGCCGCAAACGCAAACCGAATTCTAGACCCGCACACGGCTGAAGGCCTGGTCGACGGGTAAACTACCTGTCTTAGATGGATCCCAACTTGTCGACCACTTCCGTCCAAGTGAGGCGAGCTAATGGCCATCTCCAAAAAGCTCCTAGGGAAACCGAAGGTTTTGGGAAACGGTAGCTACCGTTCCAAGGGAAACAATCGCTTCGGCCACTGTCCGTAAGTACGGCCGCTAACCAAGCTGAAGCTTGGTTAGCTTAAAAGAGGTTTTTCGGCTGGGAATGCTATTACTTCCCTAAGCGTTAACCACAGTTGCCTACTGAGATGCCTATGAGAACTCCCTAGTTGCTTTTCTGAAATTCCTCAAATTCTCGTGCTGACTTATTCCTCAAAGGAAGTTTGAATATAATAAATATTAACTATAAGATACTTTTTAAATAATATTTACATAATCTAAAAAATAAACTTTAATAAAATGTCTAAATTATTCGTATTTCCTTGAAAATAAAGGTAACTAAATTATCTTAAATATATCCCGATAATTACATTTATGTACAAACTCTAAATTTTTATAAACTGTAATAATATTTTATAGCAATATTATTCTTAATATTTCACAATACTAAATACTACAATAATTATCTTAGAAAATAAATTGTTTAACACATAAGTTCCTCAAATATCTTTTATGAAAAGAAAATAAAAACCCTTTTGTCAGTTATGAGTCTGAAGAGAAGACAACTAGCATATCTGAGTGCCCATAGCATTCATCGTTTATTTTTCTTCATAAGCAAAAAGGCGTATTATGTTATGTAACATTCCTCCAAGCTGGAAGAACAGCTATACTTATTTGGAAGTAACATCTTTGAAATCCTATAACTATCACCGTTAAGAAATATTGTGATTAAATCACATCTTTGCGAGTTCAAAAAGTTATAAAAAGGTTTCTTTCCATTATTCTATTTGTATTATACATTTATCCGAATAAATAAATCTAAATAAAGCCATTGCTTTTAATTAAAATAATTAATGGTATCCTTGATAAAAAATAATGTCTTACATACTAAATCACTTAAAATATAAATGCTCTTCTTTATTTACTTAAATAAAAAATTAAAATAATTATTTTATACACACATCTTCTTCCATAAATGTTTCTTTATACTGAAATAAAGAAGCTTTTCAAATTCATAACGTTGACTAAAGAATCTTAATGAAGACGTCTTTAAATTCATTGAAAGGTAAACTTCGCTATTTTATAAAATAATTGACTGGCTTGATTTATGGGTAACTTAAGCAATTTTACTTTCTAAATAAGTTGGAATAAAAATAAAATTTTACACTATATATAATATATATATTATATAATATATATAGATATTATATATATATATATATTATATATAGGTAATTATATTATATAATAAAATATAAAAATATATAAATATATATATAATATATATAATATATATATATATATATATATATATATATATATATATATATATATATATATATAATATATATATATATA
Source organism: Trachelipus rathkii (assembly GCA_015478945.1). Classification (NCBI taxonomy): domain Eukaryota; kingdom Metazoa; phylum Arthropoda; class Malacostraca; order Isopoda; family Trachelipodidae; genus Trachelipus; species Trachelipus rathkii. Next base: position 45,000 of record JABUQX010014382.1, read on the forward strand.
TATATATATATATAATATATAATATATATATATATATATTATATATAATATATATATATAATAATATAAATATATATATATATATATATATATAGATTTATATATTTATAATAATAATATAATATATATATATAATATATAGTATATATATATATATATATATATAATATATATATAATATATAGTATAGTATACATTATACATATATATATATTATATATATATATTAATATATATATATATATATAATAGTTTAAAATAATATATTATATAATATATAATATATAATATATTATATATATATATATATATATATCTATATATATATATATATAATAGTATAAAATATATATATATATTATATATATATATATATATTAATTATATATATATAGTATATTATATATATAATAATAGAAATATTAGTAATATTATAATATTATATATATATATATATATTATAGTATATATATAATATATATTATAATATATATATATATATAGTATTATTATATATATATATAGTAAATTATATTATATATATTAATAAATATATATAGTATATACTATATATATTATATATATATATATATATATATATATATATATATATATATAACTATATATATACTTATTATATATATATACTATATATATAATATTATGATTATTATATATAATACTGTGTATATATATATTATACTATAATATATAATATAATATATATATAATATATATATAGTTATATAATATTATATATATATATATATATATAATATATTATATATATAATATTTATTTATATATTATATATTATAAAATGATATAATATATATATATGATATATATATATATATATAATATATAAATATATATATATATATATAGTATATATATATATATATAAATATATATATATATTATATTATTATATATATTTTATATATATATTTATATGAATATATATAATTATTTATATATATATATATATATATATATTAATTATAATATATAATAATATATAAGTATAATAATATATATGTATGATACAGTGTAGCTGGTGCCGCCGGTAGGTGGTCATTTTGGATGTACTAGATAGAGATAGAAGCAGAAAATATAGGTTGGCCAATTCATAAGAATTTCAGTTCCTTTAAATAAAATTTGTGAAAGCAACAAACAATCGTATCTTTTTACTCTTAGAGAAAAGTCGCTTCCGATATTCTCTTTTAAAAGTACATAGGTCGCCAGCGACTATCGAAATACAAAAACGTAATCTGTTATACTGCAATAATTTAATAGTGGTAACGAAAGACTAAATACTAATTAAGAAATTAATATTCATGTTAAGTAGACCTCCTCAAGAGTTAATATAAAAGTTTATTGTATTGACACGAAAAAAAACATGTAAGAAAGGGGGATCCTTTTCTTGGCGACAATTCTTTGTTTGACAGGTTATTAATTATTGTTATATATAATAAAATTATGTATTATCATGTCATTGTTATTATATATTTATTTATTATATTATTATTATTATATATTATTATTATTATTTATTATTATTAATTATTTCATTATTATTATTATTTATTATTATTATTTTTATAAAAATAAACATACATTATTTTAAATTCATTATTATGTATAAATATGATAATAAAAATTAATGATTTATTTATCGTTTTTTCCCCCCCCCCCCCCTTTCCTCCCCCCCCCCCCCCTCTTCCTCCTCCCCACCCCCCCTGCTCCCCCCCCCCTCGCGCTCCCCCCCCCTTTCCCCTTCTCACCCCCCCTCCCCGTTCTCTTTCCCTCCTTTTTCCACCGCCCTCTACATCCCTCCTTCCCTCGATCCTTCCCCCCCGCTTACCCTCCCTACTTCTTCCTCTCCCAAATTTTTTTATTTCAAAAAAAAAAAAGAATAATGATTAAATTTTTAATATTTATAAAAAATATCAATTTAAAGTTATTATTAAGGACTTGTGAAATATTTAAAAAAAAGATTAAATTCTGATGATAATATATATTTTGAAAAATTAAATATTAAAGAAATAATAAATAAGATTGAATGTAAATTAACTTAATTTTACAAAGGGTAAAATTTTATAAAATGAATGAAATTTAAAGGTACAAAAACAATTAGATAAAAAAAAAAATGAAAAAATTCATAAAAGAAAATTCTCTTTAATAAAAAGATTGTTAATAAAAAAAATATATATCATAAACAAAGAAAGGCAAAGCAGAATAGATTCTATAAAAATCTGAATAAAAACATTGCCAATAATATTCTAATTTTGAAAAATTAGTACAAATAAAGAGAAAAAATTTATTTAAATAAAATCAAAATAAAAACGAACTTCAACATTTTTATTTTACGAGTAAAAAGGTACCGATTTTCTTATTTTCTTACTATATACGTACTATATATTATAAATATATATTATTATAATAGTATATATATATATATAATAATATAAATATATATAATTATATATATTATATAAATTAAATATTAATTATAGTAAAATATATATATATAGTATATATATATATATAATATTTATATACTATAAATTGTAATAATAATATATATATATATAAATATATATAATATTATAAATTTATTATATATATATAATATATATAATATATATATATATATATATATAATATTATACTAATATATATATAATTATAATATATAAAAAAAAAATTAATAATTATTATATATATATTTATGATATATATAATTATAGATTGAAATATCATATTATATATATATATATATATATATATATATATATATATATAATAGATATATATAATATATTATATATATATATATATAATTATATAATACATATAATATATATATAGTAGAATTAATAGTATACTATATATAATATATATATATATATAGTATATATATACTATATATAAGGATATATATATATTAATATCAATATATTATATATATATTTACTTTATTTATTAATATATATATATATATATATATATATATTATATATTATATATCATATATATTATAATAATATATTATATAGATATAATATATATATATATATTAATATATATTTATATATATATAATATATATTATATAGAAATATATTAATATATATTATAATTATATATTTTAATATGTCACTTGATGCTTTTTTCCTCTCAAAATTGCAATAAATTCAATATTTTTTTCCCGTCAAAATTATTCTCCATTTTCATCTAGTTTTGTAAAATTCCAATTCTTAATCAATAATTTACTCCTAAGATTTTCCTCTCTTCCACGCTTTTTACCATTCATCTTATCCTTGTTTCTTAGAATCTGTCCCACTCTCCCATCATTCCAAAATCATCTCCCTCTCGTCTTCCTCTCTCCCCCAAAGGTATCTCATAAATCTTCGAACAAAGACTACCTTTTCGTGAAGACGTCCCTCCACAGGAGCTTGCTTTAAGCAGTACCAAAAGCTGTTTTATTATTATAATTACTGTATTTGACAATTGTTGTCATTATGTTTCCCTGCTCTAGCATTATGATATAATGATTAATTGACGTGAAATAAACTGGCCGAGATGTTTCCTTATTAACCTTAATTACACAATATAATATATAAACAATTTATCTATTATGATTTATTATATTTATTATTATTATTATTATTATTATATTATTATTTATTATTATTATTATTATAACTATTGATTATTATATTATTATTAATTATTATTATTATTATTATATTATTATTATTATTATAGTTATTATTAGTAGTATTATTATATATTATTGATTTATTAATTTATATTATTCTTTATTATTATTAATATTATTATTATTTATTTATCATTATCATTATCATTATCATTATCATTACATATCGATTATTATTATTATTTGATTATTATATTATTATTATTTATATTATTATATTATGATGATTATTATTATTATATTACTTTATTATATTATTATCTATTATTATTATTAATTAGTTATTATTATTAGTATTATTATTTTTTATTATTTTATTATGTTATTATTATCATTATTATTATATTAATTATTATTTTATTATTATTATTATTATTTATTGATTATTGATATATTATTATATTGATATATATTTTATTTTATTATATATTATTAATTGATGTAGTTGTAGTAGTGTTAATCAGCGATAAAAGTAGATGTAGTTAGTAGCTATTCATCGCAGAAAAGTTTGCAGCATTTAAACAGTAAATTTTAATATCTTCATACTGAAAACCACATATAAATGCGTATAGAGTAGATTTAACAATCGATAGTGTACTGCTTATTACTAACTACTCAGCTACTATATACTACTCGCTACTACTACTGCTACTACTACTACTACAGATACTAATTACCGGTGATGTAAAAGTAATATATAATAATGCACGAATATAATAATAATAATAATAACCATAGTAGTACATGAATAGTTTTACATCAATAATATATAATATAAAAAAATAATAAATAATAATAATAATAATCAATAATAATAAAAATAATAAATAATTATAATAGTACAAAATAATCAATAATAAAAATAATAACTATATGTAATAAGAAAGTTAATTACAATAAAATAATAAATAATAATAATCATAATAATAATAATAATAATTATAATAATAAAAATTATATTACAACAGCATTAATAGGTGAATCATAATTATATATTATAACGAATAATAATAATAAAATAATAATACATAATAATTAATAATAATATAAAAATATAATATATAATAATAATTATAAAAATATATAATAAGTAATAATAATAATAATATAATAATAATAATAATAATAAAATAATATGAATAATAATTAATAATAATTAATAATAATAATAATATATAATAATAATAATAATAATTATAATAATAATAAAATAATAATAAATAATAATAATAATAATAATAAAATAATAATAATAATATAATGAATTAATATATAATAATAATAATAATAATAATAATAATAAATTATAAAAATAATATATAATTATAATTACTAATTTTATATTACTCTTTTAGAATTATATTATGATATATAATTATAATTATAATTAGATATTATAATTATAATTATAATTATAATTATAAATTAAATTATGAATAATTAAAAGATAGAGAAGATAATAATATAATAATAATAATAATAATAATAATTAATTAATAATAATAATAATAATAATAAAATAATAATAATTATAAATAATAATATTAATAATAATAACAATCAATTAATAATTAATAAGTAATAATAATACATAATAATAAAATAAATAATAATAGTAATAATAATAATAAATAATTTAATAATATATAATAATAATAATAATAAAATAAAAATAATAATAATATAATATAAAATGATTAATAATAATATATGAATAATTAATAATAAATATTAATAAAATAATAATAACAAATCAAATAAATGAAGTAAAGATGTTTTATATAAAATTTTAAATTTTTTGCTATTTTTGTAACATGAGAACTACAATTAGATTAAATTCAATAGTTTAAATTTTTACAATATTAGTTTTCAAACAGCATTAGAATATGTTTTTCATACCTTTCAGTTAAGTTATTCAGCAAGGAAACTTTTCTCACACCGTAGAATCATCGCAATAATTATTGTTTCAAGTGCAAGGTCAAAAACAAAATATATTATAGAGTCATTTAAAATCTAAGGAAATTGTCAGTTTGAATACAATGCGAATTTATATCTCATCTACTCAAACGTCCCTTCATTGTTCATTAAGTATTTGATAATTTGAATCGTGTTAATTTATAAATTCGATTTAATATTATATAATATTGTTTTTGAAGTTATTAATAACATTATATTAAATGCATCAATTCTTGCAAATTAACTTCAGATTTATGCTTCGCATAACTAAAAGTTCTTAACATTGATAAACTTAAAAAAAAAAAAAATAAAAAAAAAAAAATAAAAAATAAAAATAAAAAAAATCAATAAAAAATAGAAAGAATTCCATTTCATTTCCTCTTTCGCCACCATCGTTACTACTAACAATATTATCATCATGAACGTCGGGACTAAATCTTTCGAACTCGGCTTCCATATTTAATTCATTTTGACTACCGTGTTCGAAATAAGAGGAATAAAGGCTATTCCGTACATGTCTTTTGGGTTTCATTGTTCTCCTCCTCTTCCTGTTCGAGTTATCGCCACTAGTTTTCAAGGGGATGTCTTTTTCCTTTTTTTTCCTTTCATCCCAGAATTTTTCGGAAACAATTCGCGCGATCCTAAGAAATCCAATTGACATCGACAAAAAATTTTGTTTTTTTAAAAATGCCTTTTTTAAAATTTTAGCCTTATCGAGAACACCTTCTGGAAATGCATTTCCTTCCTCGTTATCAAACCCAATAAATGGTTTTACAAGTAACATACAATCTCCGTGAGAATCGAACCATTCTTTATTAATTCCT
>JABUQX010014383.1:12500-22500 GCA_015478945.1 Trachelipus rathkii
GACCGGCCCAAATCTGAATATTTTCGTTTGAGTGTGAAAGCTCGGTATACAACCTTCTGAGGATGTATCTTAGATGTAGCCGGGAGTAAAATGACTGTGGATGCCCCAGATGGGGTACTCACCCCAAAATCTGAAATATTGACATAGAACAACGAAACTTGATATACAGCCTTTTTAGGTTGTATCTTAGATGTATACGGGGTAAAATGACCGATTTGGCCAAATTTGAGGGACCGGCCCCCAAATCTGAAATATTGGCGTAGAATGATGAAACTCGGTATACAACCTTCTGAGGATGTATCTTAGATGCCCCCGGGAGTAAAATGACCGATGGGACCAAATTTGGGGGGACCGAACCCCAAACCTGAAATATTGACATAGAACGATGAAACTCGGTATATACCTTTCATATAAGGTACCCATATCGTATATGGGTTAAATAGCCGTACACATCCCAAAGGGGGGTCACCAGCCCCACAAAACTGAAATATTGGCGTAGAACAACGAAACTTGGTATACATCTTTCTTATGATGTATCCTCGATACAGAAAATAAAAAAAAAAAAAAAAAAAATAAATAAATAAATAAATAAATAAATAAAATTTCTTATTCTTTTTATGTTTATAACTTACAAATTTACGTTTTTACATACCCTAAAGCAGTAAATCACTAAATCAAACCACTATCCAACCTCCCTCCTGACCATCTGTGATCTATTGATCTATTGATTAAGGTCAAATTTTTACTAAAATTGTAACGTTTTTACATACCCTAAATCAGTAAATCAGTAAATCAAACCACTATCCAACCTCCCTCCTGACCATCTGTGATCTATTGATCTATTGATTAAGGTCAAATTTTTACTAAAATTGTAACGTTTTACATACCCTAAATCAGTAAATCACTAAATCAAACCACTATCCAACCTCCCTCCTGACCATCTGTGATCTATTGATCTATTGATAAGGTCAAATTTTACTAAATTGTAAACGTTTTACATTACCTAAAGCAGAAATCACTAAATCAAACCAATATCCAATCTCCCTCCTGACCACCTGTGTTCTATTGATCTATTGATCTATTGATTAAGGTAATATTTTTTACTTAAAATTGTAACGTTTACATTACCTAAAGCAGTAAATTTTTTTTTCCCCGACTTAAATCAAACCACTATCCAACTTCCCTCCTGACCATTTGTGATCTATTGATCTATTGAGTCTACTTGATCGAGTTTACATCTTCGAGTATCCATTTGGATAAACATAACATAAATTCATTCTTATACAAAGATCAATCAATATATGTTAACGTTAACAAAGTTTTCACAGTATAAAACTTACTAAGCTCATCTGAAACTGATGAAAATGCCCACAAAGACAAATACCTGACACGCCTTAACATGAATAAATCGTTAACGTTATCAAAGTTCCACACATAACAACAGTAAAGTAACCACATAGCATACAAAGACGTACCTCTATTCACACTTTGTCAAGCATATCTCTAACTATTAACGTTAACCTTACACTGACACAGTAACATTAGCAAACAATTTTTATCACAACGATTGCGTTGACTTATCATCTGATCAACGAATATACTTAACATAATAAGGTTTCCACATCAATAAAGCTAACATGCGTAACATGAACTAAGAAAATAATGTACAAAGCCAAACCTAACACAACTTACACGAATAAACTGTTAACATAAACAAAGTTCCACACTTAACAACAGTAAAGTAACTAACATAGCATACAAAAAACGTAACGTATTCACACTTGGTCAAGCATATCTCTAAATAACGATGTTAATTTACACTAACATTGGTATATTTAACTAAAATTTATCAAAACATTGGTTAATTATCATACAGAGCAGCGGAAAAGAATGCTAAACGTAACCAAAAGTTTTCCACATCAATAAAGCTACATATCGTTACATGAACTAAGAAAATAAATGTACAACGACAAACCTATCACACCTTAAACACGAATAAACTGTACATTAACCAAAGTTCCACACTTAACACCAGTAAAGCAACTAACATGGTATGCAAAACGTAACTTATTCCTACTTTTTCAAGCATAAACCTAAACAATATAAACGTAATCTTAAACTGACACGTAACATTTAACGTAAAAATTTCTCACAACATTGGTTAATTATACTGATCAAACGAATATACTCTAACATTAATAAAGTTCCACATCAATAAAACTAACATAGCATAACATGAACTAAGAAAATAATGTACAAAGACAAACCTAATACAACTTACATACGAATAAAACTGTTAACATTAACAAAGTTCCACTGAGTTCTTTATATACTAATCAGCGAATATATGCTAACATAACAATGTCTTCACATTAATAAAGCTAACATAGCATCATATGAACTAGGAAAATAATGTACAACGACAAACCTAACACATCTTACGCCCTAATAAACTGTTAACATTAACAAAGTTCCACACTTAATACCAGTAAAGTAACTAACTTTACATACAAAACGTAACCTATTTATACTTTTTCCAAGCATATCTCTAACATATTAACGTTAATCTTACATTGACACAGTAACATTTATCAAAAAATGTATCATAACCATACCTAACCATCATAATACCTAATGAGTAAAGACGAATAAAGTAAAGTTTTCAGGCTTATCTCTTTTTAGACTCCGCCTCCTTTCAGAAAATACCAACTCTAAACATGAAAAATGATTTTATGCTTTAACCATTTGCATAAAGTGATGCAATACTTATTATATTTGACCCTCTGGCAGGATATACTAGCAATGGAGCAGTCGCCATTCGGTTTACGATTAAATATAAATGACACTTCGTTGGGAATAACGAAACTCCTTGTGAAGATATCAACAACAAGCGTAGAGATGCGGGGAGATGTCATCGTATCAACACTGCGAAAAACTATCCTACTGAAGAAAATAGAGTGTATAAACAATCCTTAAAGGTAATGAGATTCTTTCTTTCAACCAATCAGAAGAAAGTAAACAAGAATACGACGTACGAATGAACCATATCAGTTCAAAAGGGTATATATTCTCGTTCGACAACAACAACAACAACAATAACATAGTACAAAAATAAGTTCTTTAGATACTAACCAACGAATATATGCTAACGTAACATTGTTTTCACATTAATAAAGCTAACATAGCATTACCAGAACTAAGAAAATAATGTACAACGACGAATCTAACACAACTTAAGCACGAATAAACTGTTAACATTAACAAAGTTCCACACTTAACACCTGTAAGCAACTGACATTGCAATACAAAAGTAAACCTACTTCATACTCTTTAACAAACAGATCTCTAACTATATAACGTTAATGTTTACATTGACACAGTATATTTAATCAAGAAGTATCATAACCTGTTTATTATCATGCGAGCAGCCGAAAGATATCTAACGTAACAAAGTTTCCACATTAATAAAGCTAATAACATAACCTGAACTAAGAATATGATGTACTACGACAAACCTAACCACACCTTAGTACGACATAAACACTACATTACAAACTCCGCAACTTAACAGCAAAAAACCCCCAACCCCACCAAAACACAACCCTTTCTCACTTTTTCAACCCTTTTCCAAAAATTTCAATATTAATTTTACATTAAAATCGTAATATTTAACAAAGTTTAGCATAAACTTGTCTAATCATCATACTGACAAAGAATATAATGCTAACGTAATAATTTTACATTAACACGGTAATATTTAACAAAAATTCATCAACCTCGTGTAAATATCAAATCCCAAGCGAATAATGCAAACATAAACAAAGTTTTTAACCAAACATAACAAAAAATAACAAAATTTTTATCCTGACATAACATAAAAAGAAGTTCTTTGAATAAAAATATCACAGTAAATTGTTATAGTTTACTGATTTTAAAGCAGTAAATCAGTAAATCAGTAAATTCAAGCCACCCATCCCCGCAGTCCCCTACCCATCCCACCCGCTTGTGATCTATTGATATTGATTCAAGTCATATTTCGAGTATCATTTTTGGATAAACATAACATAAAAATAAGTTCTTTATATACTGACCTACGAATATATGCTTAACCAACAAAGTTTCAGCATCAATAAAGCTAACATATCATAACCGTAACTAAGAATAATGGACAAATGCAAACCAAACATACCTCGCGTATGAATAATCAACTAACATCCTGAATTCCTATTATCAAAGGTAAAGTAGCTAACAGTTCATACAATACTCGATATGTTCCACTTTTTGGCATATCGCAAGTATATGCCGTATGATCTAACAAATCCCTTAACAAAGTGACCAATCTATCAAAGATACCAACATCTTGAACTATGAATTGACACTATCTTCATCAAAGTGTCACTCGTTTCGATTATAACATCATTTGACCTATGAATAATCGTAGACATTAGCAAAATTCTAGGGCAAACCTAACATTACTCAACAAAAACTTAACAATGTGAATCCTTCGGAGGGGTAAAGCCCGCTTACACCCCTTCGGGGTGATCCCCCTCGCAGGATTCACACCTTTCAAGGGCGCATCCCCCTGGATTTCTCTTGGAAAGTAATGGTCTGCTTTAGATACTCCTGGTTAATGAAAACTGTTTATTCGTAAGTTAGGTACGTTATGTTAAATATTACTATGACAATGTGAAAATAACACTGATTTGTTAGAGAAATGATGAGTTTTTGTAAGATATTACTGTGTTAACTGACGATGATGTGTTAGAAACGCGAGTCTAGGTTAAGTTTTTGTTGAGTAATGTTAGGTTTGCCCTAGAATTTTGCTAATGTCTACGATTATTCATAGGTCAAATGATGTTATACTCGAAACGTGTGACACTTTGATGAAGATAGTGTCAATTCATAGTTCAAGATTTTGGTATCTTTGATAGATTGGTTCACTTTTGTGAAGGGATTTTGTTAGATAATACGGCATTTACCTGTTGCTGATATGCACGAAAAGTGGAAAAAAAATTTATCGAAGTATTGGTATTGACCTGTTAGTGGCTACCTTTTACCTTTGATAAGGGTAGGGGAAATTCCAGGGATGTTAGTTGAATTTATTTTCATACGCCAGGTTATGTAGGTTTTTGCATTTGGTTCCCATTATATTTCTTAGTTACGGTTATGATATGTTAGCTTTATTGATGCTGAAACTTTGTTGGTTAAGCATATATTCATAGGTCAGTATATAAAGAACTTATTTTTATGTTATGTTTATCCAAAAATGATACTCGAAATATGACTTGAATCAATAGTTCAATAGATCACAGGCGGGTGGGATGGGTAGGGGACTGCAGGATGGTGGTTGGATGGTGGTTGGATTTACTGATTTACTGCTTTAAAAATCAGTAAAACTAGTACGGTGTTACTGTGATTATTTTTCAAAGAACTTATTTTCTATGTTATGTCAGGGATTTAAAATTTGTTATTTTTGTTATGTTTGGTTAAAACTTTGTTATGGGTTTGCAATATTCGCTTGGGATTATGATATTTAGACGAGGTTATGATGAATTTTTTGTTAAATATTACGAAGTTGATGTAAAACATTTGTTACGTTAGCATTATATTCTTTGTCAGTATGATGATTAGACAGGTTATGCTAACTTTTTGTTAAAATATTACGATGTAATGTAAAATTAACATTGTTGATTTGTTAGAGATATGCTTGAAAAAGTTGTGAATAAGCTGTTACGTTTGTACCCGATGTGATAGGTACTTTATGCTGTTAAGTGCGGAAAGTTTGTTAATGTAGTGTTTATTCGACGTAAGATGGGTTAGATTTTGTCGTTGTACATCATATTCTTTTAGTTCAGGTTTATGTTATGTTAGGCTTTATTAAATGTGGAAACTTTGTTACGTTAGCATACTTTCGCTGTCTGCATGGATAATTAAACAAGGTTATGTTAAATTTCTTGTTAAATATTACTGTGTCAATGTAAAATTTACGTTAATATGTTAGAGATATGTTGTTAAAAAGTTATGAATAGGTTTACGCTTTGTCATGCAATGTCAGGTTTACTTTACAGTGTTAAGGTGGAACTTTGTTAATGTTAAAAGTTTATTCGTGCTTAAGTTGTGTTAGATTTGTCGTTGCTGTACATTATTTTCTTAGTTCTGGTAATGCTATGTTTGCTTTATTGATGAAAACAATGTTACGGTAGCATATATTCGTTGGTTAGTATCTAAAGAACTTATTTCTGTACTATGTTATTGTTGTATGTTGTTGTTGGTCGAACAGAATATATACCCTTTGAACTTGATATGGTTCATTCGTACGTCGTATTCTTGTTTACTTTCTTCTGATTGGTTGAAAGAAAGAATCTCATTACATTTAAGGGATGTTTATACACTATTTTCTTCAGTAGGATAGTTTTCGCATGTTGATACGATGACATCTCCCCGCATCTCTACGTTTGTTGTTGATATCTTCACAAGGAGTTTCGTTATTCCCAACGAAGTGTCATTTATATTTAATCGTAAACCGAATGGCGACTGCTCCATTGCTAGTATATCCTGCCAGAGGGTCAAATATAATAAGTATTGCATCACTTTATGCAAATGGTTAAAGCATAAAATCATTTTTCATGTTTAGAGTTTGGTTTTTTCTGAAGGAGGCGGAGATCTAAAAAAGAAAAAGCCTGAAAACTTTACTTTTATTCGTCTTTACTCATTAGGTATTATGATGGTTAGGTATGGTTATGATACATTTTTTGATTAAATGCTACTGTGTTCTATGTAAGCATTCAACTTTTAATATGTTCAGGAGATATGCTTCGGGAAAAGTATTTAAATAGGTACGTTTTTTGTAAAGTTAGTTACTTTACTGGTATTAAGTGTGGAACTTTGTTAACGTTAACATTTTATTAGGGCGTAAGATGTGTTAAGGTTTGTCGTTGTACATTATTTTCCTAGTTCATATGATGCTATGTTAGCTTTATTAATGTGAAGACATTGTTATGTTAGCATATATTCGCTGATTAGTATATAAAGAACTCAGTGGAACTTTGTTAATGTTAACAGTTTTATTCGTATGTAAGTTGTATTAGGTTTGTCTTTGTACATTATTTTCTTAGTTCATGTTATGCTATGTTAGTTTTATTGATGTGGAAACTTTTTATTATGTTAGAGTATATTCGTTGATCAGTATAATTAACCAATGTTGTGAGAAATTTTAGTTAAATGTTACTGTGTCAGTGTAAGATTAACGTTAATATGTTAGAGTTATGCTTGAAAAAGTAAGATTAGGTTACGTTTTGCATACCATGTTATTGCTTTACTGTGTAAGTGTGGAACTTTGGTTAAATGTTAAACAGTTTATGTGTGTTTAAGGTGTGATAGGTTTGTCTTTGTACATTTTTTTCTTAGTTCATGTTACGCTTTATGCTTATGTTTTTTCATGTGGAAACTTTGTTACGTTAGCATACTTTCGCTGCTCTGTATGATAATTAACCAATGTTGTGATAAATTTTAGTTAAATATTACCATGTTAGTGTAAATTAACATCGTTATGTTAGAGATATGCTTGACCAAGTGTGAATAAGTTACGTTTTTGTATGCTATGTTAGTTACTTTACTGTTGTTAAGTGTGGAACTTTGTTAATGTTAACAGTTTATTCGTGTGTAAGTTGTGTTAGGTTTGTCTTTGTACATTATTTTCTTAGTTCATGTAACGCTTGTTAAGCTTTATTATGTGGAAACCTTATTATGTTAGAGTATATTCGTTGATCAGTATGATAGTTAACCAATGTTGTGATAAAATTTTTGCTAAATGTTACTGTGTCAGTGTAAGGTTAACGTTAATATGTTAGAGATATGCTTGAAAAAGTAAGAATAGGTTACGTTTTGCATGCAATGTTAGTTACTTTACTGTTGTTATGTGTGGAACTTTGATAACGTTAACAGTTTATTCATGTTTAAGGCGTGTCAGGTTTGTCTTTGTGGGCTATATTCATAGTTTAGATGATGCTAAGTAAGCTTTATTAATGTGAAAACTTTGTTACGTTAACATATATTGATTGATCTTTGTATAAAGAACTTGATTTTATGTTATGTTTATCCAAAATGATACTCGAAATGTGACTTGAATCAATAGATCAATAGATCAATAGATCACAATTGGACAGGAGGGAGGTTGGATATTGGTTTGATTAGTGATTTACTGCCTTTAGGGGATGTAAAACGTTTACATTTAGTAAAAAATATGACTTTAATCATAGATCAATAGATCAATAGATCACAGATGGTCAGGAGGGAGGATGGATAGTGGTTTGATTTAGTGATTTACTGCTTTAGGGTATGTAAAACGTTACAATTTTAGTAAAAATTTGACCTTAATCAATAGATCAATAGATCACAGATGGTCAGGAGGGAGGTTGGATAGTGGTTTGATTTAGTGATTTACTGCTTTAGGGTATGTAAAACGTACAGTTTTAGTAAAATTTGACCTTATCAATTAGAGTCAATAGATCACAGATGGTCAGGAGGGAGGTTGGATAGTGGTTTGATTTAGTGATTTACTGCTTTAGGGTATGTAAAACGTTACAATTTTAAAAAATAGGACCTTAATCAATAGATCCAATAGATCACAGATGGTAGGAGGAGGTTGGATAGTGGTTTGAATTAGTGATTTACTGCTTTAGTGGTATGTAAAAAACGTAAATTTTGTAAGTTATAAACATAAAAGGAAATAAGAAATTTATATTATATTTATGTTTTTTAATTTTTTTTATTTTTTTTTTCTTTTCTGTATCGAGGATACATCATAAGAAAGATGTATACCAAGTTTCGTTGTTCTATGCCAATATTTCAGGTTTGTGGGGCTGGTGACCCCCCCTTTGGGATGTGTAAGGCTATTTAACCCATATATGATGGGACCTATATGAAAGGTATGAGCCGAGTTTCATCGTTCTATGTCAATATTTCAGGTTTGGGGGTCGGTCCCCCCAAATTTGGTCCCATCGGTCATTTTACTCCCGGGGCATCTAAGATACATCCTCAGAAGGTTGTATACCGAGTTTCATCATTCTACGCCCAATATTTCAGAATTGGGGCCGGTCCCTCAAATTTGGCCAAAATCGGCTCATTTTACCCAGTATACATCTAAGATACAACCTAAAAAGGCTGTATATCAAGTTTCGTTGTTCTATGTCAATATTTCAGATTTTTGGGGTGAGTACCCCATCTGGGGCATCCACAGTCATTTTACTCCCGGCTACATCTAAGATACATCCTCAGAAGGTTGTATACCGAGTTTCATCACTCTACGAAAATATTTCAGATTTGGGGGCCGGTCCCCCAAATTTGGTCAAATCGGTCATTTTACCCCGTATACACCTAAGATACAACCTAAAAAGGCTGTATATCAAGTTTCAGCTTTCTACATCAATATTTAATGTTTGGGGCGGGATCCCCTTCTGTGGGATCCTAGACACCCTATACGGACTTATAACCATCATATTCGAACTCTACGACCTCGATAACCCTTATAAGGACACCAACATTGTTGTTATACGAATGTTTATTAACTAGGCACCGCAGTGGCTCCAGCACCGGTGCCGGAGCCAACTCATCAGATTCACATATCAAGTATTTCTAGAAATTCAACTCTGAATCCTCTCACCAAATTTCAGCCAATTACGAACACTTCGATTTTTTAAGGGGGGTGGGGTCCCCCTTCGGGGACCCACGGGGACGTAACCTCGTCTACGACGAGGTTACCTCCCCATCTAACACCCCTCCAAATTTTAACCCGATACGATAACTCTAACTACTACTACCACTACTACTACTACTACTACTACTACTACTACTAATAATAATAATAATAATAAAATAATAATAATAATAATAATAATAATAATAATAATAAATAATAATAATAATAATTAATATATAATTAATAATAAATAATAATAATAATAAATTAATAATAATAATAATAATTAATAAATACGCAAAC
>JABUQX010014383.1:32500-42722 GCA_015478945.1 Trachelipus rathkii
TTGATATCTTGATATTCGGTGATAGGATTTAAGATGTTATTTACCTAAAAATGTAATCGAATCATGAAATGGCGAGCATGCATTTAATGTATGGTCTTGACGTTGTAGATTCTGGCAGAGCAAGACGTTTACGAGAACTGGTTCCTAATCGAGGGTCTGCCGGATAAGAAAACCTTTCAAAGAATAGATAAATGGTTACGGAAAGCCGTATCATGTAAAACATGTACAGATACTTGAAGAGGATGAATGTCCACGAGGGCTTCGTTCTTGTAAATGATCTCTACATACAACCGACACCGAACAATGATCTTTGTCGTCTGTTCACTGACAAAATGCTTTACAAACGCAAGACGAATTTGTTAAGTTTCCATAACAACCATCGTTGGTTGAAGGTAAACTTCATGAGCTTCTGCAATCAAAAAAGTCAACATCATTTTAACGTTGATTTGTGATGTGTGGACAGGAATACTCGGTGACCACCTACTAGGATTATTTTCCATTGACAAGTGTTAACAGGTAAGTTGTTATGAAATGGTTCTAGTGAATTAATTGCCTGTCTTTCTCGATGTGTTCTATCTTCCATATTGTTTCGTCGCCAATGTGGTTAAGCGAGCGGTGCTTCACCTCACTTCAGTAGGGTAGCAAGAGCCTTTTTAGACGACGATAATCCGAAGAAATGGATAGGCTGCGTGGAGACCGCACTGGACTGCCTCTGCTCGGTCCCTGATTAAAATCCATAGGCTATAATCTATGCGGCACCTAAAAGCACTTATTGTTCAATTCCAACTTCGTTAGTGTGGATGTCTGAATGCAACGTATATATTCATGCTGTGCGAGCCTATCGTAAATACATCTGGGATTATTTGAAGAGTCCGACAATAGATGAGTGTGGCGACTCATGCTGTGCAGACAGAGCTGGAGTTTCCCAATTTACTGGCATCTTCATGAGAGTAAGATCTCCTTGTTCGTGACCTCAAAAATGCTTGAAAATTAAGTCTATTTTTACTATTATGCAATGTGTTTATTGGAAATGTTAGCTTAAAATAATATTGTGTTATTTCATGTTCTTTTGGTTTAATGACGTGAGTTGATATATGTACAAACCATTATTTATTATTTATTATTATGTCATTATTTTATTATTATTATTTATTATATATTATTGTTTTATTATTATTAATTATTATTTATTATATTATTATTATTTATATTATTATAATTATTATTATTATTATTATTATTATTTATTATTATGTATTATTACTTAAGGGATACTAATATTATAATTATTAAAACCTGTATAAAAGAGTAATATTATAAATTATTTTACGATATTGTCCATTGGTCTATTCATTAAACTTTGTCGGCTATTGGCAGTAAATGTGCTGTAACTTTGAAACGGGGGCACATAGGACACATGTTCATATAAATGTTTTTGATTGTTGGACTCATCATATCCCTTTCCGTAAGGTCCCAACATGTTATCGAAACGCGCTATATATATATATATATATATATCATATAATATATTATATATTATATATATTATATTTTTTTTTCTTATATATATATAATGAATATATATATATCTATATATATATATAATATATATATATATATATATTATATATAAATGATAAATATACTATATATATATATATATATATATTATATATTATCATAGTATATCTATATATATATTTAATAGTATATCATAACTTATATATTATTATATATATAATATAGTATATATATTATAATATATATATTAGTAGTATATAATATCGTATATTTTGTGGACCATCAATTAAATATTTGTTCATCTTCCTTCTTATTGATGTAATTGGAGATACTATTCTTAATGCTCTATTATTATACAGTTATTTTTAGATTGAAAGGTTTAAGAAACTTTGATCCTCTAATACCGAATTTTATAACAACTTTGGCAGAAAATGGTAAGGTTGAAATTAACTTTAAATCTGCGCATCAGCTGTGACATCTTTTATTTGATAAGAATATTTTTGTTTTAATGATAAAATAAATTCATCTACTGATTTTGTTCTTGATTTACGGAAAAATTGAAAATATTTTTTAAAATTAGATTCATTTTATATTATTAAAGACCATTTACTAAAATATTATTTATGATTTTAACTAATATCTTTTATTGTACTATTTTTAGAAACTTTAAACAAATTGTCTTGGACAGAAAATATCATTTTTGGTCGGCGTAAAATTTCAGATCCACCTTTTATCTCTTTCGTTTTAATTTATCGACGAGTTTTTTCTAGTTTTTCTTTTCCATTTCATTTGAACTAAGATTGGATGATATATGAAATTTTGAAATGTGCAGCCTTACCCTGTATGAATTTATATATATATGTATATATTAATATATATATATATATAAATATAATATATATATATATATATATATATATATATATATATATATATAATATATTATAATATAGTATATATAAAGTAATATATATACATATATTATAATATATATATATATATACTATATATATATATATATATTAGGAGCAAAGCTCAGTGGTAGAGCACTCGCTTGGCAAGTGGCAAGAGGGCCCAGGTTCGAGACTCCGGTGGAGCGGGAAGAAACGTGAGCTATTCTCTAATAACTCTAGCTTCGTCCAACTCAGACGTTAATGAGTACATTGTATGTGTACCTTGCACTAAGCTCCAGCCATCCGCGATAGGCTGGAAAGCCAGATACTATCGTTAGGTCGTGGAAGCCCTAAGGACCGCTTATCTCGATGGGTCCCACGTGACAGGTTCGTTTGACTTCCTGGGGAAGTACGTTTTTATATAGATATAATATATATTATCTATAATATAATATAATATAGTATATATATATTATGAATATATATATATATGAGTATATATTTATATAGTAATATGTATAATTTATATATTATATACCATATATATATATATATATAATATATTATAGTAATATATATAATATATATATAATATAATATATATTATATATTATATATATATATATAGTATAATATATATTATATATATATATAATATTACACTGAATATCGTTTTTTCAAACGAACATAATCAACACTTAACCCCTCAACTAACTCTACTGCGCCCCGTGAACTATTGACAACGTTTATGTGGAATATGATACGATGTATCGAGTTGCGAGATATCTTAGAGTACCCTACCTACATGCCAATTCTTGTATTACTTGTGCATGTATTGCTTTACATACATTACCTTTCTCACTCACAGGAACTCGATCATCCCTCCTACTGCTCGATTGCTCGTTTCACCATCAAACTTTCAAAGGCACCGTGTTTTCATATCATCACGTTTTTGACACCTATCGAATACCAATCAGGTCTCCAATGCAATCAATTGGAAACACCGTACTCACCCTTTCAAACCATTGTTCAGTATTATCGCTAATAAAATCCCACTCTTCGAACATCATCCACACTGCTAAAGTGAATCATTGACGGTTACGCTCCACACACAGCACACATCACCTGATCTTCTCAAATTTAAATTTTATAATTTAGCCATTAACTATTCTAGTGCTTATCGAAAAACTAATCTACTGTTGTCTTCAGTGCTCAATAATTCATCATTCAGATCGTCAAAATTCCTTCTCACCCCTTCTGAATTTTCATTCTCCGTCCAGTACACATTCTCTACACGATCTCCCCACTACTCACTACCTTACTCGTTTGCTCTCAAACTTTGGCCTTTCACATTACAGCAAGTAAAACTGCAAATTTGTCTTTCGTAACGCATTCGTCTCATCTCTGCTCCTCTTTCCTATCCATTCTATTCCTTTAACATTCCATAAACCCAGATCGTGTTTCATACAGATTCGCTAAATATGATTATAGGTCACTTATGGTCGCGGCCTGGATAAGCGATTGCTTAGAGTAATCATAAGTTGTAGGGAAATCCTAACCCAACTACCAATGTCAATTTTTTTTAAAAGCCCCCCCCCCGCCCCCCCCCGTCCCCCTCCCCCGTAGGGGGACCCCCCACAAAGAATGTATGCTGGGAAAATTCTTTCTCCCATACACAGGGATATATTATGATACTATATATATATATATATATATATATATATATATATATATATATATATAATATATATATATATGATATACTATCTATTATATTATATTATATATATATTATATACTATATATATAAAGGGTGGTCTATAATAGTATTTTATAGTGAGTGTGTGCGCGTGTGATAATGGAGAGTCTACTCCAGTGTAAGAATAAGGTCAATATGAGAGTAAGAGTGGCCAACAAATGATTTATTGGAAATTCACAAGCCAGGAATAATTCAAATTCAAAAAGAGCCTATATTGCCCCAAAACACGGCGTTTGAAAGAGTACAAGCCAAAGGTAGTTCAGAACTTTAATAGTGGAGTACTTGTAAGGTTGAGCATAGCGATCAAGGCTGGGGTCAGAGAGTTGGATTGAGAAGTGATGAGACTCTATCAAGGCCTGTCGCACGAGCCCTTCTCAATGGAGGAGGAATGCAATGGAGAGTTCAGAAGAGCAGTCCCTGTTATAATGATTTGAGAGAGTTAGCTAGAAAAAGATTGATAAAAGAAAAAGCTCTAGACTCCACCTTTTAACTAGAGTTAAGTATGTGGAACCTCCCCATATTTGTGAGGTCTACTTCATGCAGGACGGAAGATACCCTTATGAAAAGCAATCAACTTTAGAGGGATGAAGAAATACCGAAAGCGTCTCAGAACAAACAACCTCTTATGAGTTGTTTTGAAGAGAAATAATGTGATCCGCCGAAAAAAGATAATGAGAAAAAGAAACACCATGAATTTAAGACAGATAAAAGTTTGAGTTGTATGTTTTCGAAGAAGATGTTGTAGTTGTATAGATCATGTCGAGTAGTAAGATCTACGAACTAAGTATTTGAAGCATTAAAAGCAGCCATGTTTTTAAAGCCTCAAATATAAATTCGAGAAAGGTCAAAGGTTAGCTGCCTGAAGGCTGGCTGCTTTGCGGGAGCAAGCAAATTGCTGTTGGATGGAACCTCTTTTAAAATGAAAAACACTAATGAAGAATTGAGTCATCGGCATATGAGTAGATAGGTGAAGATGTAATAGAAGGAAGATCGTTAAGGAAGGAAAATATAAATGGTGATGATAGAACAGAACCCTGAAACACAGCACTATTTATAAATTTACGGGATGATACGGAGTGGCCTTCCAAGCATCTGCTTTTATAGAGGGTCGGAACGAAATTATAAGACAGGTGACACATGAAAGAAGGAAATTTAATGAAAATGAATGGTGTGCTTGAATTGTCGAAGGCGTTCGGAGTATTGTTTGTATGGGCACAGCAAAGATTCACCAGCAAGTGATTATTATATATATTATATATATATTATATATAATATAATAATATATATATTATATAGATATATATAGTATATAGTATATTATATATATATATAGTATTTGATATTATATTTAAAATATCATAATAATATATTATAATATATATGATATATATATATATATATTATATATATATATTATTATATATATATTATTATATATATATATATATATATTAATGATATTATAGATATATATATATATATATATATATATTATAATATATATATATTATATATATAAGTATATATATATAATAATATATTATATAATATATATATGATATTTATATATATAATATATATATTATAATATATATAATATACAACATAATATATATATAAAAATTATATATATATATATATAATATATATAATATTTAGTATTATATAATATATATATCATATATATATAATTAATCATATATATATATTATAGAATGTATATATTTATATATATATATATATATATAATTATATATAATATATATATATACTATATAATATATATAATAATTATATTATATATATATATATTAATATATAGTAATTATATATATATATTATATATATATATATAATATAATATTATAATAATATATATATATATATTATATTTATTAGTTATATATATATATATATATTTAGTATCCGTTTGTTTGTTTTGGCTCTTGCTTTATACCCCCGCAATGGGGGTATTGGTTCTTTGGTTGTGGTGTTTTTGCTCTTGATGTAATAATCCACCTGATTATGTACATATGTGACAGAACCAATGACTCGGGGATACTCGTGGTCCCTCGTCCTTTCAATACCACAGTATGCTGCATTTGTCACACATTGACGACATCTTTTAGTCTATCTTTTCTGTTCCACTCATATTTTCGTAATTATTTTTATCTTTTGTCAATTCCTCGCTCTTACTCTTCTCCTCCTCTTTCTCCTCCTCCTCTTCCTCCATTCATACAGTTTCTTCTATTTTTTTTTTTTTTCATAATTCACCGTACTTAAGCACTTGTTTTCGTTAATTATTCCCTTTCCTGTTGATTTCGGGTAAGAGTTACGTTGCCTCCTTTTTTCCCCGTCATATGCCCTAGTCTATCCGGCGCCTCTTTCCGCATGGGTCTTCAGTCTTCGATCTTCTTCCTATTGGATGAGGGTACAGGTTAAAAACCGATCCATTGACAAGACCAATTTGTTAGGAACCCGAACCTTACTAACCGCGAGGAGGCTTCCTGCACTTTGGCGTATAATCTCGTAAGCTCTGTACGTTGAAAATCAATGTAGGTTCCCTCAGTACACGTAGTGAAAACCGATCGTGGAGTTCCGGGAGGGCTTTTCCGAGGCACATCTCACAGTGTACCTTAAGTGATAGTGTCTGGGAAGTTGTGTAGTTTTCTGGCCTGTGAAACGCTGTTGTGGGGAGAAGGAATACCTTCTTTATGAAATATACGCCTTTCCAGCACATCCTATTATTTACTTTTATGTTTCATTTACTTTGTTGTTATTACTGTTCATTTCCGGAGAAGAAGTCTGAGGTTTAATATTGTTTAATAAAACTGCTCTTTCAAGAAAAACGTTATTAAGTACATAGGTGCGAGCACATCAGCATCAACAAAATTGTCACAGTCAGGTTGCCAAGCCTGGCCTCACCTCGGTCCGTCTTAAATAATCTAGACCTAGCAGGAGTTTCGTTTTATTCTTCCTGCTCACCATCTGAAAGTACTCTGCAAACCTTCAGTGATTCATGCCTGCTATCCGTAATACCCAGGTGCCCAAACGGTCGGCATATATCCCAAAAGTCCCCATCATGTTCGTTCTTGTGTTGTTTATCTCCAAATGCTGCTCCTTTTCCGGAAAATGCAGCTGGCACATGCCGATATGTTTACTTATTGCGGTCCAACCCACCTCCCAAGCTCTTATTGAGGCAAAGAACATTATTCTATTGAATCACTGAAAAAGCTTTGGAGTTAAAAGACCCTCTCAGTCCCATTAATGAGGAAATGGGTCATTTCCTTTCAAGGCTAAGAATACAGCGGAATGCAAAGGTTCCAACTTTTACATATTTAACGTGACGTCGGAAAAAAAACCTCTTCTTTTTCTACTGCCTTGGATGACATAAGAGAACCATCCGAAAGCACTATCCTAATTCTTTATAACAGAAAGACGAAGGTTGTGTTCTATTTAAACAAATCTAAAGCAGCGAAAATTTCGCGTTACAAACGTTATAAATATTCCCCTCTGTCGGGACTGCGCCTGATATTCCAAATTCTTAGTTTATTGTTGACCTTTTAGTACCTCTTATCCACCTTCAGAAGGTAATAAACGGGTTACAATCTACACTGCGTCACGTTTATTTCCCCCACTCAGACATAGCTTTAAATAACAACGGGTTTTGTCCTCTCCGAAAATCTGTTATTGTGACGCATGACCATAGCCCAGTTTGCCGAAAAAATTTCACATTTCCCCATTGAATACGCCCTCCCTTTCAAGAAACTGGGGATGTTTCACACAGTGCTCCTTCCTAAAATGACCGTCTTTACCTGTTTGGAACCGGAGTTTTTGGAGTTTATTTACCATACATAAAATTGAGCAGAGAGGAGATGCCTATTCACTCACTCAAAAACAAATATTCCACAAGACAATAGGCATATCTTATACTGATAAATTTGCAGCGGGACTGCTGCCTCCGCGTGTTATGGCCAGTCCGGCATAACTTATTCCAGTAGAACTCTTTCCTTTTAAAGTCTAGTGAAGCGCAGGTAATTGTTACTGCATACCGTTGCAGCCTGCATTCGCCCTACACTATCCAACATGCTCAAATAATCCAAATGTAGCCTTGATCCAATCTCCATTCAAATGTCCATCAACAACCCTACTCCGAGTACTAGTTTTCAATCTGATATTAAAAGCTAAGAATGCTCTTTCTTATATCCCTCCCAGGAGGTTCGCCAAACACTGCTTGTAAGAAGACATGCAACCTTATCCCCTAATCTTGTCTCATTACCGTTACCTCCCATTCGAAAAGATGTTCTTAAAGAAAACAAAATCTATACGAATTCTAAAGCAAAATATTATACTAAACCTCCAATTGTAAGAAGTACAGCTCAGAAGAGACTCGTCATTAGTCTAATTTCTGAGACAAGCCGCAGGCAACTCAATAGATTGTACCTGCAAAATCATCATAACTATTTAAAAACAAGCCACCAGACTAATTATCTCTTGAATAAGCTTGCAGGATTATTCAGCTTTTCTGGAATCCTCCTTGCACTTCTCGTTGTCGAATTTTCTTAACAGCAGGACCCTAAAGGATTTACAGATACTAGTGATGAATGAGCGTAGTTCATAAAATAAGCCTGATGTGAGACGACCCAGTTCTCTCTCTCTCTGCTCTCTCTCTCTCTCTTCGTCTCTCCTCATTCTCTCTCTCGTCTCTCTCTCTCTTTCTCTCTTCTCTCTCTCTTCCTCTCTCGCTCTCTCTCTCTCTCTCTCTTCTCTCTCCTCTCTCTCTCGTTCTCTCTCCAATGCTTGTTGCCGCTCCGTAAGAGTGATTGAGATGAAATCGTTCAATCGTAAACTACGGCAAGCGCGCCAAACTTTTTAATCTGGTGGTGTCTAACGATAAAAGGGACCTCTAGAGGTTTTCTCATTTTTCAAACAAAATGGTTCGTTTCCCAAAATCCCCGACGCTGAATGCTTTCACATGGCAAATGCCTGTAGCGTCTCAGACCCTCCTTAACCAAGCACGGATCTTATATTGGATCCCACTCTCGTAACTGCATACTTCGTTATTTAAAAAAGTTGACAACTTCGGGTGTCAAATGCTACACTGCCTCCATGATAAACTATTCCATATGTTCTCGCATCCCATTTCCACAATTCTGTTTGCTTGGATGATGTGATTAAATGCGCTTCATTTCTTAAAACATGAAATTTTTGGTTCTCTTCCATGACGGCCGACCCAAGTTTCCACTACAATAAGATGGACTTGGTTGAACTCAACTTATTTCGCATGTCATACCGAAATACCACCAACCACTTTCCCACTTGGAAAATTTCTCTCCCCAGATGGTAGTAACAATCCCAAATCTCTGGTTGTATCGAATAATTCCCTGTACCATCCAGGGTTTGCTGCCCCTCCCCCTGAAACCACGTTAGCGGTCCTTTCCAACTCCATCTGAATGCCACTTCGCAGAATACCCTAGCCACTATAGAGACCATTGTCCCAAAAAGAACATCCTCTATAAACATTTATACAATCTATACACGGACCACCTCCTTTACAGGGAATGTTTGTAGCTAACTACTCTAGCAATGTTGAAGATGCTTGTTCACTAATAAACATAAGTATACCACGTGCCAAAGTGAATATAGTTTGCAGGAACTTCTATGACTGATGCTATCGTGACTTCATTATTCAACCATAATGTGGAATATAAATTCACAAACCTCTTATGGAAAGAGGTGACAACTGATAAGGGGAGATGCAGGAATACAGTCATGTCATTAACTGTTTCCTATTTTCCAGTCCTCCCCTTCAAACTAGAACTTCAATGCGCGCAGCACAAATTTATCTGTCCAGCTCGACTATTCTCTGCTCGATCTACTTGGGTCCGAGTAGTGAGTTTACTAAGTGTCGACTTAGTTGATGCTTTTAAGTCAGCTCCCACTTCGGCTTGTTATTAACTACGAGTAATTTCAATCTTGCGGTTACCGCTTTTGGAGGTGAATATGTCACCTCGTTTAAGAACAATATAAAAAAAAAAAAATATAAGAA
>JABUQX010014384.1:5000-32791 GCA_015478945.1 Trachelipus rathkii
AGGCGTCTGCAGCACCCATTCCAGTCAGGAGATAAAGCTTCATTCTCTAAATTTAAAGTTATAGCCACTGTCTTTCGCATACACCAAGGACAGGGCTTGAACAATAACACTGCTGTTCAAAATGAATGTAAAAATACAGATGTATTAAAGGTTTCAAATATTAGTTTTGAACATCCATATATTCCTAAACGTCATCTACTCAACGGATCTTCAGGTTGTGCATTCAGAGCAATTATACTCTATAAAAAAACAGTAAGAAAAGGTATGAAGACTGAGAACATAGACTCTAGTACAATCGAAAGTGAGGCTAAGAAACTAGCAGATGCATGTGGGTTGGAATATGATAAACCTTTTATAGCTTTCGATTTTAAAAAAATCGAAGAAACCGAAAATTGCCGTATCATAGTATTTGGGCCTGAAGGCAATGGCGTTAAAATAATATATAACCCTTCAAATGAAAACAGGAACGATCCCTTATTCATTATAGGTCACGATGGATATAATCATTACTATGCTGTATCCGAAGATAAGTTAAAGCTATGTTTCGAGAACACCAGGAAAAAAAATGCTTATATGAATGGAATCTTCTGCACTTACTGCTACACTTTCAATAGTAATAATATAGCCCATAAACTCACCTGTGAGCACTATGGATGCAGACAATGTCTAGATGAAAAATGTAAAGGATCATTCGATCATGATGATATCTTCCTAGAATGTCACGACTGTAATCGTAAATTTTACAATGCCGACTGTTTTAAAAATCATCAAGATAATAAAACATGCATGAAAATAAAAATATGTAAACTATGTCTAACACAAATAAAAGCTAAACGCGATGGCCATTTTGTACACGACTGTACTAAAGCATATTGCACTATATGTAAAGAAAAATATGAACCTAAAGAAGACGAATACCACGTGTGCTATATGAAAAAGAAAAATAATAAGAAGAACAATGAGAAGAAGACTGATAGTAGTAATGTAACTGAAGAACCTAAGGTATATACCTGTTACTACGACATAGAGACATACCAGCAAGATAAGGGTGTTAATGATAAAGGACGAAGAAAAATAAAGTTACAACCTTACTTGTTAGCATGTCAAATGATATGTGATGAATGCACGGATATAGAAGGTGAGAATGTATGTAATCATTGTGGTCCTCGTACAAGAACGTTTAAAATAGAAGATGGTAAATCTCCTGTAAACCAGTTCATCGATTTCATAATGGACTTTTCAGAAAAGAAGAAAAAATCGAAAATAGTTGTAGCAGCTCATAACGGCGGCAAGTTTGATCATCAATTCATATATGCGTCATTACTGACTCATCCAAGTTCGAAAGCTATCACTAACAGCCCTATAAAAAGAGGTAATAAAATAATATCAATGGGCTCAAGCAATAATATAATGTTTAGAGATACTTTGCTTTTCACACCATGTGCGCTGAAAAGCATGCCTAAATGTATGGGCATTGATGATAAAAACCTAGCCAAAGGATTCTTCCCTTATACATTTTTAAATGAAGAAACTCTACATTATAAAGGACTTATTCCCAACAAGGAACTTTTTGAATTGGTTAAAATGACAGTTATAGAAAGGCAAGATTTTCAGGAGTATTATAATAGCTTTGAGAATAAAGAATACAGTATTTTCGACGAATGTGAAAAGTACTGCATCCAGGATGTAAACGTGCTTAGAAAATGTTTTGAAAAGTTCCGTTCTAGTTTTATAAAAGATTTTAATATTGACTGTCTTGTTGAATGCACAACGATTGCATCTTTATGTTACACAATCTATAAAAATGTATTCATGCCTGAAGGGAAAATTACCATTCTAGGGAGAGAGAATCCAAAACCTTTCACATATGAAGCTATTCGCTGGATAATGTATCAAGAGAAATTAAATAATATCAGTATAAGACATGCGCGCAATGGAGGTGAGAAATCGTTTAAAATAAAAAATAAATGGCTCTATCCTGACGGTTATGGTTATGTAAACGGCGTAAAAACGGTGTTTTTATATCATGGATGTGCATGGCATGGACATAAAGACTGTAATAAAGGAAAAGGAACACTTCATGGTAATTCATCTTTAGACCGCTACACACTCACTATGAATCAAGAACATGTGTACAGAGAAAATGGATTTAATATAGTACGAGTATGGGAGTGCGAGTGGAAGTCACAGAAAGAAGAAACAATTCAAGATCCTGATCATATCGATAAAGACGTGACTGTTAAAGAATATGTACAGCGTATAAGTAACGACGCTGTTAACAATAGACTTGTAATAGACAAATCATTGTTCGGAGGTCGTACCGAACCTTTCGTACATTATTATCCTCCAACAGAGGGTAAAAAGATAATGTATTTGGATTACACTTCTCTCTATCCGTATGTACAGAAACGAATGAAGTATCCTTGCGGCCCACCTGAAAAACTAATAGGCGACAAAGTACCAGATATTGAGTCTTTTAAGAACGGAATCGATGACAAATATTTTGGTGTTGCGTATATCAAGATCCTTCCACCTCAAGAACTATACATTCCTGTCCTTCCTGAACGGACTAAAAAGAAACTAATGTTTCCATTATGTGCGAAATGCGTAGAGAAAGGTTGTGAGAAATGCACTCACAATGAGAATGAACGTGCTATTGACGGTGTATACACTACTCCTGAAATTAAGCTGGCATTGGATATGGGTTATAAAATACTTAAGATATTTGAAGTATGGGTATTTAAAGAACAAGAGTTCTTGTTTGAAGGGTATGTCAACCATTTCGTAAAAATAAAGACAGAGGCTTCAGGGTTACCCCATAATATTCATGAAGACGATCCTGATTTTGAAGAAAAACTTAAAGAATTCGTCCGCTTATTCAAAGAAAAAGAAGGTGTAGAACTCGACATAAACAACATCAAGAAGAACCCAGGTATGCGATTCATAGCGAAACTGTGTTTAAATAGTCTCTGGGGAAAATTTGCACAAAATACACCAACACGGGAAGATAGAGTATGTGTTAGTGATAAAGAAGTATGGGAATTAATCAACCAAAGCGACATTGAAGTCCCTTCCGTTGTACCTATAGGTAATAAATATGTTGTTACAATTGTAAAAAATGAATTAGCTGAGCGAACGTCAACAACTACAAACATCCCTATAGCATCGTTTACGACTGCATACGCTCGTATAAAATTATACGAATTACTTAATAAAGTCAAAGAAAGGGCATTATATTGTGACACGGATTCTTGTATTTTTGTATCTGGTGAAAACGATGAAGTTCCCGATACAGGTAACTTTTTAGGCGATTTAACAGATGAAATAGCTGATTATGGAGAAGGCGCTTATGGTGACTCCTTTGTATGCACAGGGCCTAAATCATATGCTGTCAGAATAAGAACTAAGGAAGGTAATATAAAATATATTGTAAAAGTCAAAGGCCTTACAATCAGTAAAGACACTAAAGATACTATTAACTTCGGGAAATTGCTGAAGTTAGTAACTGTACGTGGTTCTGAAAATAATACATGCCACGATGAATCATTGTATGAAGACATCAGATACAATGACGTCACAGTAAAAGCAATGAATGAGATACAATTGGATAATGACTATGATGATAATGTAGTAACTGAAATAGAACTTCCACATAAAATTGCAGCCAGAACAAATGAGTCACAGAATCCTTTAGCTGACTTACATGGAAGTAATAGAGGCGGTTTATGCTACAACATACCTACTACAACCTTTCAAGCAGGGAAACATGGAGGAGTTAGTATTATATCAGGTTCTAGAATGTTACAACATACTTCCGATAAACGTATCTTTGTACGAAACTCTTTCCGTACAGTATCCTATGGATTTAAAGGCATTTTAATATCTATTTAATATATATATATATATATATATATATAATATATATATATATATATATATATATATATATATATATATATATATATATATATATATATATATATATATATATATATATATATATATATATTCTGATATATATATATAATATATGCTTGTTTCTATGTGAAAATATTGTATATCTGTTTAGGCGCGGATATAGGTAAAAATTATTGAGATGTACTATACATTAATAGTAGGTATATATATATATATATATATATATATATATATATAATATATTATATATATATATATATATATTTTTTTTTGCATGTTGGAAATATTTTGTAAAATGTATATATATATTATATATATATATATATATATTATATATATATAATATATATTTATAATATGTAATATATATATATATATATATATATATATATATTATATTATATATATATATATTTTTTTCTTTTTATAATATTTATAATAATAAATATAAATATAAATTATTTTATTAGCCCTTTTATTTTATTTATTATTGTTGTATTTAATATGTTAGGGAAAACGTGAATTAAAAAGATGTATCAGGTGAAGTAGGGGAAGGAGATATATGATGTTTGTACTTGGTTACGTGTGTCTGTAATACATTGTTTAGTTAATTAACGAAACATTTGAGATAAAGAGTTAGCGGAATTAAGGGTATGATTTATTAATCTAATGAATAATCGATACTTTATTATTATGAAAAAAGGAATGCATTTTTATACATCGAATTTAAAAACAATTAATGCTTTTAAAAAATTAAATGTTTTTAAAAAAAAAATTATTAAATTTTTTTAATTGTTCGTCGATTAAACGACTAATCGATATTTTAATAACCTAAAAACTTAACTTAAAGACGTAAAGCAATAAAACAATAATGTAATATTGTGTTAAACCATTATTGCATTGATGCATTAATGCATCGATGCATCGATGCATTAATGCATTAATGTATGTAATATGTTCAATACATAATTCATATTGTTGCTAAGCAAATGCGATATTGTTTTACTGCTTTAAGGTATGTAAAGTATATGTTTCAATGAAATTTTATCAATAAAATACATTAAAAATGATGTAAAGCAGTAAAGCAGAAAAATAAAAAGGTGCTTTACATACTCTATGTAAACTATGGCATAGAGATGTATGACTTTCCAACTCTACGTGTGGTTCTTTACACGTGTCTCAACCTTCAAACGCTTTGCGAGGCGAATCGGGACATTGACGACGGTCTCTGCGGAAACAACAACGACCTCGACGACTAGCGGGCTTGCCAACAAACGATTGCGAAATTGCGGGGGTGCTCTGCTTTGCGGACCGAACTTGCGATGATTGCGAGCCAACGATTGCGGAACTTGTTAAAACGTTTGACGCGACTCTTCCATTGACGATGGCGACGACGATGAATTTGCGATTCATCCTGACGAAAACGACGATTGAAAATTATGACGATGATTAACAAGATGATTTATAAAACAAAATGGCGGACGCCATGAAAAAACAACAAGGTTGTTAAAAGGTCCATGAAAGAACATGAATAAAATAAACTACACATACATAAACTTAAAAATAAATAACTAACGTATCTGAAAAAAAAAGAGGGGGCTCCAACCCCTTTGGGGATGCCCCCCTTGGGGTGAATCCCATACATAAAAATCATCCCAGGGAGGTACGTGAGAATCTGGGATGACAAAATGATACCATAAAAAAAACACCCATGAACCTACGTGAGTGAAAAATATATATATATATCGTCAGGTTGCCAGATTTAGCTGAAATCAAGATTTAGCTGCAAATCTGGCCACCCCGGACTTTATGTAACCTTACTACTTATATATATATATATATAGATAAGTTGTTGTTATGTTAAGACCAAGAATGTTTATGTTATTCACAGGAGAGACGTTAGAGCCGTCGAAGGAAAAAGGAAAGGCAGAGAGAGTGTTTTTGAGAGGGAGATGTTTGGGAGAAGTTGAGTCTTTTAAAGAGTTGGAATTTTACGAGGTTGCTGGTGACGCCCACGTGGAAAATCCCATCAGATCGACAAGGATAGAATCGAAAAGCTGAAGACGAGAGGCAACTCAAGAAGCAAAAGAGGTAGCAGATTTGAAGTGAGTAGGAAGAATTGAGAGTTGATCAACACCATAACGTCTAGAAGAGAATTTTGAATTTCAGCTGAGGAGATCGGTTGATGAAAAGTAGGAATAAAGTTGGAGATAGAACAGAACCTTGCAGAACACCACAGTTAACAGGAAAGGAGGAAGAGGCCGCTCCATCAACGAGTGCTGATATAGAGCGATCGGAGAGAAAACTAGACAAGAGTAAGCAAAGAAGAAGGAGAAACCCAAAGAAGCGGAGCCTGGGGAGAGCAGTGACGCTGCCAAACCACGCAAGACTCCCTTGTCCCTAAGGGCAGAAGACCATAAAACAGTTAGATAGGAAAGGATGTCACCAGTTGACCTCGAAAGACGACAAAAGCCATACTGATGATCTGAAAGAAGGGAATGAGACTCCAAGATGATCCAGGAAATAAGACTTAAAAAGAGTTTCAAAGATTTTAATAGAATACAGGTAGAAGCTAGAGGCGATAGTTAGAAAGGGCCATCAAGCGGCTACCTTTTTCGGGATCGGTTGAACATTGCGCGCTTCCAACACTGATGAAAAGTATTAGTATTTAGACATAGAGAGTAGAGTTGAACGAGGACAGGCGCCAGCTCAGAAGCACACTCCCTCAAAACACGGGGAGGAATGCCATCCGGGCCACTGGCCTTCCTGGCGTTCATAGATCTCAGATTATCCCATGCACTCTGTCACATGTACTCTTAGGTAAAGACATAACTCCTGAGTGTTGAATAAATATGAGAGGATTGACAAAGTCTTCAAGTATGGAATAAGATGAAAAAGGAAGGCCGAAGAGATTGGCCTTCAGAAGGAGAGTTATCAATAGAACCGTCAATTATAATAATAAAGTAGGAAAACCAGATTTACAAAAAAGTTGATAAAGATGTTTTTGGCAGGCGCGCCAGTAAATTTTTATCAGTAGGAAAACCAAGCAGGTTGTCTCACTTCTTTTAGTGAAAGTGCGCTTAGGGCCTGTCGAATAGTATCCCGCCAGAACGATCTCCCGAGCAGAATGGCAAATTAGTAAAAGTAAATAGGAGAATGAGATTTTTTCCACTCCCGATACGCAATTTCTCTCTCCTGAATGGCGCGAGAACAAGCTCCCATCGAACCATGGGTTTTGGGGAGAAAAAGATTTAGAAGATGGAATGAAAACCTGCTCATCCCCATCGGTGATTTACGGCCCCCACATTTTCACGGTTTGCCGAGGCATCCCCCGAGTCAAAGCAAGATTCATTCCAAGAGTAAGTTAGCCAAAAAACAACGCAATTCCCCCCAATTAGCCCGATTAAAGTTCCAGAAATTACGTTTAGGACATGGTGGAGCTGCAGGAGAGAAAGTATTGAAATGAATAGCAAATTATTTGTGGTCAGAGTTACCAACAAGAGGATAAATGCGTGTATTTATTAATTAAAGATAATAGTATGGCTGAAACATAAGACTGCGTATTCAAGAATTGGTTTGGACGATCTGGGAATATGTGTAGGTTCCTTAATTAACTGTCCAGATCGTTGAGAATACGAAATGATTCTTCTTCCCCGCCTGCATCAGTGTGAGAGGAGCCCAACCACTCAGTGGGTAAGTTGAAATCCCCTAAATAGAGGATCTCAGCATTTGGATTGAAGAAGTAACAGTCTCATGAGAAGTAGTAAGATAGTCAAAAAAAAAAAAGATAATGATAAGTAGTAGGAGAAAGCATTTTTAGCCACAAACACTCAAATTAGGAGATTCAAGATTCTCGAGGACGTGTTACAGGAGTGTTTATGTTTAATAGGCACAGACACCACCATTTAGACGGAAAATTATAGTAAAAGTTATTAGTTTAGAGATTATTAAAAGTTTGTTGAAATGAATCCCTGGCCAGCTGGGTCTCAGACAATAATAAAATGTTAGGTTGAGAGTTAGAGAGGTGATATTCCACAGATTCGTGATTAGCACGCAGGCCACGAACGTTAGCAAAGTCAATATAAAACCCCCGCCTGCGCCCACCCCCACATCCACTTCGACCAGTCATTCGATCAGCCAATCGCACAAACAAACACACACAAACTCTAATAGTTTAAAAATTTCACGTTTACTCAATCCACACAATCACACACACAAGCGATCGTATACCAACAGGATAACTAAAACTAATGTTAGAATTAAAACCCAAATTAAAAGTATCCTAAGGTGATGGTAAACTTGTAAACTTGGATATTTTGTTAAAACCTAAAAGTAAATTTTACGATATCCAATATTAATTAAAAGAAACACAAAAGCTAAAATCCTATAATATATCAAATAATGTTTAAAAGAAAAAAAAAAAATCACACTAAAACTTAGCTCAAAGATCCGGACGGTAAAAAGTTTCAACTAAAAACCCCACCACTTGCAAAAAGTAAACGTTAAAAACACTTTGCAAACGATTAAAATAATTAAATCACAAATGCCAAAATAGAAACAATGACATTTAAATTAAAACTTGAAAGAACATTTACAAACTTAAAAACTTAAAATTAATATATTTAAAAAATAAAAATAAAAAGACACTAGAAGAAGAACAAACACACACGACTTCACAGCACAAGCGCCAACATCAAACTATATATATATATATTATATATAATGAAATATAAATATATATATATATATATATATATATATATAATATATATATATATATATATATATATATATATATATATATATATATATATATATATATATATATATATATATATATATATATATATATATATATATATATAATATATTAGTGATGGGACGATTAATCGTCATCGTCATCGGCAAAAATCAGCATATTTTTTTAAAATCGTCATCGGCAAATTTCGCCGATTATTTTGCCGATTAATTGAACAAATATTAAAATTGTAAATATATGAAATTGTCAATAATAATAATAATAAAATAATTTTACATATATATATATATATATATATATATATATATAATATATATATATATATATATATGATATATATATAGATATAATATATATATATAATATATATATATATATATATATATATAATATATATATATATATATATATATATATATATATAATATATTATATATACTACCCATTTTTGATTATGGTATTGTATGACATTCCAGTGCCTAATTGTTCGCCTTTCTGTAATGCGTTCATATCCACACTCATCCTCGAGACAAACATATCATATACACATACTTATATCCACACCCCTCTTCTAGACAACATCTTACAGACAATTCCCTATCCCGTATATCTATACATGTAGGGAGAAAAATTGCCCACATCGTATGTCTTGCGTGTCGTAGAAAGGCGACTAAGGACGTGGTAGTTAGGTTGGCTGCCTACTACCACTTATCTTTTGCCAGGATGCTAATGCATGCCTCGAGAAGGTGTGAAATGGGTTTGTGTTGCTGTGGAAAGTAATGAGAGGGGGATAGAAGGATATTGCAATTCTGATGAGTGAGTTTTGGTAGAGAGCTATGGTAGGATTTTGTGTTGAGTACTAGAATTCTAATTATTAAATTTAAGTTTGAAAAGGTCAAAAATTGTGTGGTTGCGACATATGATCCATCTGAGGGTAATGTTGAAAAGAGTACGATTTTCTGGAATAATCTGAATAGTTTTGGATGGGGGGAATAGAAGATTCAGTTCATTTGCCACATATTGCCCATTCAAGGATTTTTTTACAGTTGTCACCACCACTCACGGCAGAGCCCTATTCAAGGAGGGAGTGTAGTACTCTCAAAAGTTCAACCCTCTAGCGCAAATTACGCATTTGAGCACAGACGCAGGCTTTAAAGTGAGGAGATTAAATTCAGTAGGAAATACAGAAGATGGAAGAGAATTCCACAAAACAGAGGTGGTGGGAAAGAAGGAAGCACCACAGCAAACTAGCCTGGAGTTACCAATGTCAACACAATACTCGTGCGCAGATACAGCACCTATGTGCTACGAAGGCGTCGATAAAGGTGGTGTACGCGAGTGATTAAGTTCCCTCGAAAGCCACTTCCACTGCGTACCTTTAGGATAGAGATTAAAGCACCAAACGATCGCCTCGCAAAGATAGAGGAGGTCAAGTGAACTGGAAAGTACAGAACAGTTTATAAGCCTTTTTGCCGTTGACTCGACCCTGTTCAAAAGCCGGGTGAAACCAGAGCCCCCCCCCCCAGATATGAGAGCAGTACTCCATACATGGGCGGATGAGACCTTTGTATAGCGGAGCAACTGAGAAAAGGAGGAAGTCTCACAGTCTAAACAGAACTTCCAGTTCTTTGAGGCCGCCCTAGCAACCGTTGTGATGTGAGGTTTCCAAGACATTTTTTTGTTCATGTTAAGGCCAAGGATGTTTATATTGTCAACAGGAGAGACGACAGAACCGTCGAAAGAGACAGGAAAGTTAGAAGGTATTTTGGAGAAGGAGATTTGTAAAAGTTGGTTTTTAAGAATTGAATTTCCCAAAGTTATTTCTATCCATCAGCGAGAATAAAATCGGAAAGATTAAGACGAGAGGCAATTCCAGAAGTAAAAGTGGGAGTAGAATTGATATGAGTTAAAGAATGAAGGGTCGAGTCATCGGAATACGAGTGGATAGAGTTAGAGGTGCAGGTGAGAAGATCATTAATGAAAAGTAGGAATAAAGTAGGAGATAAGACAGAACCCTGAGGAACACCACTATTGACAGAAAAGAAGAAGAAGTCGCCCCATCAACAACAGCCGATATTGAGCGATTTGAAAGAAAGCTAGATATAAGCTAAGCAAAGAGAAGAAGGAAACCAAAGGAGGGGGAGTTGGCAGAGGCAGTGACGCGTGCCATACTCGGTCAAATGCTTTGGATCATGTCAAGCGCCACCACGCAAGTCTCCCCCGTAGTTCCTAAGAGCGAAAAAAACCATAAATAGGAAATTAGGAATGTATATCGCCAGTAGACTTCCGTGCAACGAGAGCCGTACTGGCGATCGGAGTGAGTTTCCAGATGATCTAAGAAAGTGAGTTGAGAAGGGTTTCACAGACCTTAGATAGAATACAAAGTGAGCCACAGGGCGATAGTTAGAAGGATCAGAGCGCTTCCTTTTTTCGAATAGGATTGGACATGTGAGATTCCAACACTGAGGAGGGAAAGTGTAGTTATGGAGAACAGAGAATATAGTTGACGATGGGCCGAAAGAGATTAGCCTTTCAGTTGGAGAAGTAGCCAACACAAGACCAGATCGAATAAGAGGAGGAAAGCCAGATTTACAGAAGTTGCTAGAGATGAACAGATTTCGTCAAGTAGGAGAACCACGGAGGTTAGCGCACTTTCCTTTGATGAAAACCAGCTTTGCTCGTCGGAGAGTATCCCTGCAACGATTTCTAGCTGAATGAAAAAATTAGCGAGAGTTGATAGGAGAACGAGAATTTTCCACACCCGATAGGGCACTGTCTCTAGCCTGAAGGGCCAGAGAACAAGTACGATCGAACCCTGGATTATGAGGAAAGAAAGAATTTAGTTTTTAGAAGGAATGAAATGAGGAAAGAAAAATTTAGCTAAAGAAGGAATGAACGCCTCATCCATCAACCGATTACAGCTCCCTTCTTATCTTTTAAATCTTTTATACATCCATCATTATCCTTATTGAGGTAGCCATTTTGTTTATCATCTGCAAACTAGGAAACCTTACATTTTAAGTCCCTGGGCTAAATATTTTATACATATATGTGAGGAACAACCACTTGACCTAAGAAATTGTTACGGACCACAAACATGTCTCCTCATTTCCATTAATAAATACTTTTCATTTTCATTGATTAACTATTATCATTATATGTATTATTATTATTATTATTATATTATATTATTATTGTTATTGTTATTATTATATTATTATTATTATATTATTAATCATATAAAGTAATTTATTATTTAAACATGCCAAAAAACGTTCCCAATTCGTTTCCTTTTGTTGAATGGACTTTAATTTGCTATAAAAAGAACTTACTTTTTTTCTTTTTTGAGCTTCAAATTGATTTATTTAAATTCATTTTATTTAATTTTTTAGTTTATTTCGACGTAAATATTTATTATTTGTGTCCACAATGAGTGTTGAATATATATATATATATATATATATATATATTATATATATATATATATATATATATATTTATATAAATATATATATATATATATATAAATATATATATATATATATATATATATATATATATATTATAGTAGTGTATAATACTTATATATATATATATATAGCCCACCTCCAATGCGAGGGCGTTAGCCCTCGCTCAATAGACAAGCCTTGCTCCGTTAGGAGCAAGCCAAAGGCTTGTTATTATTATTATTATTATTATTGAGACTTAAGGACTCAAAATTTTGATCGCTAAAATAATTTCGGGAGGTTGAACCCCCTGACCCTCCTGTCTACAGCCTTATATAGATATATATATATTAATATCTATCAAATAAATATAAAATATATATATATATATATATATATATATATATATATATAATATATATATATATATATATTACATATATATATAATATATATATATATATATATAATATATATATATATATATATATATATATATAATATATATATATATATATATATTATATATATTATATATATATATATATATAGAGAGCAGAGAGAGAGAGAGAGGAGAGAGAGAGAGAGAGAGACGAAAATTTAAAATAGTTTTTTTCAATTAATCGTCATCGTTCATCGTCACTAGAAAAGTGCCACTATCATAGAGACAAAAACAAACTTTCTTGTGAAGTGTCATAGGAGTGATTTTCCTATTTATTGAAGGTTAGTAGTGTGTATGGAAAATAATATATAATAATATAGAATATTAAGTATAAATTGTAATGATTGTTCACTTACCTATCGCAGCGAATCATCAAGTGAAGTCATTGGATTTATGAAGAATGGTCGTTGTTAGCCCAAAAAAAATAGTACAGGGTATTTTTATGGACCATAAATAGACTTTCTATTATAGGGATTTGATGATTCAAATATATATAGGACCTGCTACGTTTTACGACTCCGTCAGCTTTATTTTTTATTTTATTTTTTAACTAAAGGAATACCAGGGTAAACCGCCAAGATGGCAGGAGTCGGGGTCTCTCGGTCTTCCGGGGAACGACAGGGTAGGACTATTTCCCCTCCTCCGGGGAGGGTCTCCGGCAAACCCCCCGCTCTTTGGTATTGGGTGTCGCGGGGGTTCCTCCACCCCTCCCTTACGGGGTATGGAAATCGTCCCCCTCTGTCCCCAGTCGGCTCGAGCCCCCTATTTTTCCGTGTAATAACCTTAACAAATTATATATATATATATATTATATATTATATATATATATAATATATAATATATATATATATATATATATATATATATAATATATAATAATCATATATATATATATAACATATTTTAGGACAAAAAACTCAAGACTCAAGATGAATGCAAAAAAACTCAAAAATTGAGAAAAAACTCAAGCGATGGCATCCCTGTTATGAGTCTACATTGGGTAAAATGTCTTAAAATTCCTCCCGCGGTCATTAAGAAACC
Source organism: Trachelipus rathkii (assembly GCA_015478945.1). Classification (NCBI taxonomy): domain Eukaryota; kingdom Metazoa; phylum Arthropoda; class Malacostraca; order Isopoda; family Trachelipodidae; genus Trachelipus; species Trachelipus rathkii. Next base: position 18,607 of record JABUQX010014384.1, read on the forward strand.
AAATGAATATGTGTAATATTGTTATTTGTTGAATTATTAACTTCAAAATATAATTTTTCCCTATGCATTCCTATATTATCACTTTATATGTAGCTTAATTTTAAATAAGTTTAAAATTAGAATAATTACTTTAGATCAAAAGGTCAATAGGTAGACATTTGTTTATTCTATATTGGTCTCAACGAACGGGTTTGTTGCAAGTTCTTGATAACTCGTGCCTATCAATATTGCAAATTATAATCTAGCAAACTCCGAGGCTCTTAGCAGTTATGATATTTTGTGTATTAGTACTAAATTAATTTAAAATTAAGGTTTATTTGAACATAAGAAAATATTAGACACAATAGAAGCCACATGGGCCTATGGACTTATCCTAGTCAAACTAAAATATTTATCTCAAACCATGCCCATGCAACAACCTACATATAGTATATATTATATATATATATATATATATATATATATATATACTATATATATATATAATATAATTAAACTATTATATATATTTATATATATATATTAATATATATATATATATTTATTTATTAGCTATATATATATAGCTATAATATAATATATATATATATATATATATATATATATAATATATATATATAAATATATATATATATATAGTAATATATATAATATATATATATATATATATAGTTATATCATTATATATATTATATAATAATATAATAATATATATAATATATATTAATATATATTATAATATATTTAACAACTTTATATATTCATGTATTCATCTATAAAATCTATTGATCTATGTTTATTAATTTATATCTATCTATCAACATGTACTTATCCCTTCGCATGCCTAACTCGAGTGTTTGTGGGGATACTTACCAGGGGAATGCTCACCGTTTAGCCTTTGGTTGTAAAGGAATATGACGTCATCTTTAGGTTTTTCTTCCAAGTCGTATTCTTCCACAGGATAAGACATTTTTGAACTAGAAAACGTAAATTATTCTAAAGGGTATTGCTAAATCCCTTTACTCTGTAAGGTGGCACTAATATATATATATATATATATATATATATATATACTAATATATAATATATATATATATATATATATATTATATATATATATATATATATATATATATATATATATATATATATATATATATATATATATATATATATTGCAAATATTAAGATTGTGATCAGTAAAAACTTTTTGCGTTAGAGTCGCTTGGGATCAATCGTGGAGTCGTCAATGTTTAAAACTTGCATAAACGTGAATTTTTTTCCCTACTCAACATTAGCAAATCAAAATATCGATGATATCTAACTAATAATCATATAAAACCATTCATACAGTAAAATAATAAGAATAGTAATGAAATTACCTCTACATAATTAAAATACAATGTAACTTTATATAAATTATTTTGTAAAAAAAATAAATGCAAAAAGCGAAGGAAAATCGTTGTTTTATGTGGCTAGTTTTAAAGAAAAAAAATGCAAATCAAAATATCGATGATATCTAACTAATAATCATATAAAACCATTCATACAGTAAAATAATAAAATAGTAATGAAATTACCTCTACATAATAAAATACAATGTAACTTATATAAATTATTTTGTAAAAAAAAAAATGCAAAAGGAAGGAAAATCGCTTGTTTTATTTGCTAGTTTTAAAGAAAAAAATGCAAATCAAAATATCGATGATATCTAACTAATAATCATTTTTGTCAAAAATCTTATTTTCCCCCAAATAGTATATTTTATTATTTTTTTTATATATTTAGTTAATTTCTTTACAAATAAGCTTTGAAATAGTATTGTTCCGTATAACTATACTGTATAACAGTTTAATAGTGTAGATATACTGTAGATTGGTACTAATGTTCTTAAATGATTTAAAATGATTTTCTAAATATTTATTTAGTATTAAGAATGATGTCAATGTTTGGAACAACTGGGTTTGTGAAATTTCTTCCCTGCTCAACATTAAATAAATAAAATAAAAACGATCGTTTCTAACTTATAATCATTAAACCAGTTCATACAGTACAATTATGACAAAAAAAAACTATTCAAGTAATAAATATAACTAAATTATAAAAAAATAAAAACTAGTAACAGCTATATTTTGTAATTTTTTGTTAAAAATAACAAAGAGTGCCATGGTAAAATTATTATAATGTATGGTATCCTGGAATAATAAACTGTAATTATCAAAAGCATAATTAAAAAACTGGATTAAATCATTTAAACAATCACTTCATATCTACTCTTCAAAACTACTATATTCAATTTTCTAAGCTCAATGTTAATGCATCTATTTTAAGCTTTATATTTATGTTGGATACAAGTGGTCACCAAGGAAATACACGGTTTCGTCGTATGAATCGATTATATACATATATATATATATATATATATATATATAGTATATATATTATATATATATAAATATATATATAGTATATATATATATATATATATATATATATATATATATATATATATATATATATAAGGGTATATTTGTGTAAATGGGATGGGCAAAGGGAGTAAAGTTTACTTAGTAGATTAGTGAAAACTAGTCGAGGAAACTAGCGTAAACAACCTTGTCGTCTGTGACTTGATAATATATATATATTTATATAATATATATATTATTATATATATATAATATAATATAATATATATATATAATATATATATAATATATATTAAATTTTTGTGTCTACCTAACCACACTTATCCTAACTAGACTTAAAGCCTGACAGTAGCGACCTATTAGAAGAATCGTCCGTGCCAACCTAGATAACCTAGATGGATTGTGTTGCCCAAACCTAGGCTAACCTAGGTTGTTGTCTTGCAAAACTACACAAACTAACCTAGATGGATTGTCTTTGCCGTAAACGTAGACCTAACCTAGATAGTTCGTCTTTAAGTATAAAACTATAATATAAGTGTTAATAAATAATCAACTCACGCTTATGATATTCCTTGCTATACCTTCAAGGAAATGTTCAAATCTGTCATCCTTAGGAATCTTTTATATTGACCTACAAAATTACAGAAATGTTTTAAAACATACTATATTATAATATTATTATAATATTATATAAATAATATATATATATATATATATATATATATATAATATATATAATATATATTTTTAATTAATTTAAAAATTATGTAAATTTAAGCATAAATAATATATGATGATAATCAATGTGAAAAGTTTTAACATTATAGATTGAAACTGGTCTTCGTTTAAATTTCAAAAATTTAGTAAATGTTCATATTGCATTTAATTTTGTCAAACTAATTTATAATGTGGTGAAAACTAATTGTAGTTTTTTAAATTTCAATAATTATAATATTCATATTAAAATTCTTGCAACTGAACACTCCCTATCTCTACTAATTCTAAACAATTAATAACGAAAATGGAGATCAAAAAAAGTATTCGAAGGGGATTTATAATAGGTTAAGTCAATATAACATATATCGAATATTTTGGATATATCGTTTTGGGAACATATCCAATTTTTTCGGTCAGACGAAATCTTCAGTTTGTCGAAACTAGCAATGATAAAGTAATTAAAGAATTAGAAAGTTATTTTAATTTTCAAAAAAATAAAAATAGAAAGCATTTATGACCAAAAAAAAATAATCAAAAAGAAAACAAAACACGCTCGGGCTGTAAAGGATTTCTATTTTCGGTGTATTTTCTTTACATATAGGAAAAAATTCGTAAAATACAGCCAGTGCACATTTACGATTAGGAAATGTAAAGTAAGGGAAGTATATTACCATCCAAGTATGGTCATATGGAAGGCAACTTCAATGTATTTCCAATCGGTAAAATCTTATCATTGTTTCGTAAGATTTATCTTAAAGAAAAAGAAAAAAACTCTTATTCCTATCTTTGGGCAGTGGTTCCCAACCTTTAATCTATCTCGAGCAAATTAAAGAAATAAAAATTTTAAGGCGAGCACTAATATATATATATAATATATAATATATAATATTATATATATATATATATATATATATATATATATATTAATTATATATATAGTATTATATATATATTTAATATATAATAATATAGTATTATTATATAATATATATATATATAAGTGAAAATTTTATTTTTAATAACGTGATGAATGTGAATATCGCGAAGCCGCGAGCACATAAAACGGTAGCGACATTGCTCGCGAGCTACGGATTGGGCACCGCTGCCATAGGGCATAGGCTACGAACTAGTAGGGTCGACAAAGGTCCTAGCTGCTCTTATAGGATCAGCTTACTTTTATTTTATTTTTTACGTAGATCTTAGAGAAATTGTGTAATTATAAATTTTAAATGGTAAAACTTTGCTTTTAATTAAAAATTATAAATATAGAATAATAGGTCTCAAATTAGTTACGATACTATCCTATTTTCATGAAACTTATTTGAAATATTTATCATAAAGAAAAAAAAAAAGAGTGAAGGTCAAAAAATGTCTGAAATTAATTATAAATATCCAACTTTCATATTTATAACCTATTTATTACCTGATGCTATAAAAAATTATAACCTTGATGCTGAATAAGTGTCCACTTATGGTGCGGTGCGGTGCATGGTGCGCTCATTTTGGTGCGGTGCGAAACACAAATCCAGTGAAAACCGGTGAGGTGCTAAGTTTAAAATATATAGATGCGGTAAATGGTGCGGAGCTCGGTGCAAGGTGCTGTGCGGTAAAAATGACTTTTGGTGCGGTGCGGTAAAAATGAATTTTGGTGCGGTGCACAAAATTCCGGTGCTCGGCCAACACTAATGCTGAAGCAATTTTTATTTTTCAAGCACTCACCCTCGTGTACCATGCACTCATTTACCAATCAAGAATTAATGTCATTTCCTATTCCTATGATTATTAAAAAACAGTAACAAAAATAAGATTCCTAAGAGTATATACACAAGTCCTCGGCCAACGCACCGGTGCAGTGGGATGCGGCGCTCTGCCAACCCTAATACGAACAGTGATCCTTTTATTCCGCAAATATTAATATAATTATATAGAAAAGAATTAAATTTAAATAATAATGCCATATTATATATATAATTATATATTATTATATATAATATATATAATATATATATTTTATCATATATATATTATATATATATATATATGTATATATAATATATATATATATATATTATATTGACGGAGAGAGAAGATGAGAAGAGAGATGGAGGAAGATGGAGAGAGAGAGAGATGATGAATGAGAGAGATGAGAAGAGAGAGATGAGATATATGAGAGAGAGAGAAGAGAGGAGGAGGAAGGAAAGAGAGAAGAGTATGTGGAGATGGCCGAAAGGGATGAGAGAGGTGAGAGAGAGAGAGAGAGTAGAGATGAGAGAGAGAGATGAGAGAGAATGAGAGAGAGAGATGATAGAGAGAGAGGAAGAGAGAGAGAGAAGAGAGATGAGATGAGAGGAAGAGAGAGAGGGAGAGGAGAGAGAGAGAGAGAGAGAGTAGAGAAAGAGAGAGAGAGAGAGAGAGAGAGAGAATGGGAAGTTTCCAACGTGGGTGAGGGAGCAGAGAGAAGTGGGAGACAAAGATGGACAGGAGAAAGAAGAACTGAGAGATGAGAGATATGAGAGAGAATGAGATTGAGAGAGAGAGAGATGATGAGATAGAGAGAGAGAAGAAAGAGAAAGGAAGAGAGGAGAGAAGAGATGAGAGAGGAGGATGAGAGAGAGGAGAGATGAGAGAGAGAGAGAGAGAATGGATGGAGAGATTGAGAGGGACGCTAGAGTAGGAAAGAGTAGAGAGATGGAGAGAGGAGAGAGAGATAAGAGAGAGATTTTAATCATTGAAAAGCTATAAGATGAAGAAAGAATAGGTATGAGAGAGAAGAGAGAGAGAGAGGAGAGAGATAGGGATGAGTAGTCGGTACGAGATGCCTGAGTGAGAGTAGAAGAAGGAATCGGATGATAGAGTTAGAACGGAGAGAGGCCGAGTGGTAGTTGAGGGAGCTTGGAGTATTGATGAAGTGATTGATGGATGGCTTATCAGTAGAGGTGGAGGTGATAGGTATGATTCGAGGGAGTTCGATTGAATTGAATGTTAATCGGGTGTAAGTGTGTGGGAGGAACGGAGCGATGGGTGGTGGGGGAGAATAATGCAGTGGGGGGCTTGTTATAGAGATCGATGAGAAGCTAGAAGAGTGATTTTTTTTGATTGACGTGACTATTCCATGAGCTGGAAGTGGGTATTAAGTAGTAGAGTGATACGGGATGAGCAGCGGTACGTATGAAGCACTGATGATGATATACACTGTTAGTGTTGCGAAGGTAGAGGGGCGTGGAGCGGTATGATGAGCGGGAGAGAGAAGAGGCGTGATAATAAGGAAGAATCCGAGGGAGTAGGATAAGATGTTGTAGTACGGTGTTGGAGTGGGTTTGATTGCGGTGCGATATAATCTGTGGTGTGTTTTTGCGGATCGGAATAAAATGGGTTGGTGTTGGACAGGCGAATGTGTATTGGGGGTCCGCGAGAGAATGTGAGCGAAGAGAGATGTAGGAGCTAGATGAGAGAGGAGGAGAGCCAGAGAGTGAGAGATGGATGAGTGATCAGTTGATGGAGAGAGAGAGGAGGACAGGTAGAAATATTCTTACCAAAATCATCGGTTGCGGATTATTATTTAAGTATAATTTCTGGGCTGAAATCAAACTTCCGAGCTCTACTGTTTAAATAAGAGCTGTCTTAGCTCCATTCGGCAAGGACAGGACTAATGTCGATGACGAGTCAGATTGCTAATATCATTGATTTAAACTTTATTAACCTTATACAGCATGGATACACTTATGACCATTAACTCGCTAATGAAAGCTTGCTAAAAACCACTTTATTTTCAAAACAGACCTAAAAGCATAATAATTTATAACTCTTAAAATACCTTTGTTTAAATTCTTAACCAAAAACTAATGGCACAACTCGCTTAAAAAAAGAGAGAAAAAAACAAAATATGGGCCTAATAAATTAAACCATTAACAATTACTTTAGTAAATGAAAACACTTAAAAATAATAGAAAAATAATGTTTTAAATCTTCCTTAAATAAAATAGTAGAATTGTGTTGTTATTAAATTAAATTTTTTATTAAATATTATTAGGCTAGAATTAAACAAGTATTCGAACCTATATATAAACTTATTGCCGGAGCATGTTCAGAAGTTCCTCAGTAACATCACGTCACAATCACATATCACATATAATAAAGAAAATCCATTGTAAATCGTCGAAATGTACCCACAGTTAGTTTTAACTAGGCTCTTTTTTTTTGGACTGTGGTAAGATGCGTGTCTAAATTTGCCCTATATAGGGTAAAACAAGTGGTGTAGATTTGACGCATCTCGGGGGGGGACTCGTTTACACCAAGTCGTCTGAAGGAAAATTGGTCGACAGAAAATAGTCGACAGTTTTTAACAAAATTTCAATATGTCCAAATCGTACGAAAATAATCTTCTATAGGTGAAATGGTTGGAAAAATTTCTGTTGCTCGTCCAATCGTAGACACAATAAATAACAATGCCAATGATCGACACCGTTTATCAAATCCGATTATTTCAACGATTATACTATATGTATCGGTTTATTTATATCGGTTTTGTTTTACATCTTTTGGAAGCTGGTTATATGTATTTTAATTGGAATGTTATAAAAAAAAAAAAAAATATTATTGTTTAATAATTATATTAATGATTGTGGAGTAAGCCTAATTTAGAGATCGACCTTTATATTACAGTACTTGCCATCGTATAAAGAATAGAACTTTCTAGGTATTGGTTTTAATATACTAATTTTTTGGAAGCTGGTACTATGCTAATTTAGTTTTGGAAAGATGTTAAAAAAAAAAAAAAAAATTATTGTTAATATATTATTATTAATAGTGAGGAAGAGCCCGATATTTGATGGTGTTGGTTTGGGGATAGAAGACCTTGCTTTATATTGGTACTTCGCGTGGTGAACCTTGGCAGAAATAGGAGTTTGCTTAGTTAAAAGTTATAGATATGTATATATATATATTATATTAGGTGCTATGTAACGTGTTTATATTATAAGTAGTATTATATTATAGTTGGGTAGTATATATATAATATATGATATATGTATATATAATAAGTATGATATATATAGAATATAATATATATATATAATATATATATTTATAATATATCTAATTGAATAGTATGCGGAGAATTTGAGATTGAGAGGGGGGGGGGAATTAACAGTAAGATATAGGAGATGAACAATCTATTGATTTGAGTATTACGCTTTGATTAGATTCCTACATTAAAAAAAAATAATACATATTTTAATAGTTATTGGGAAACAATTTTTAAAAAAAACAAAAAAAAAATAATAAGAAAAATAAATTAATTGTTAATAATTAATTAATCTGAGAGCTACTACGAGAATTTTATAGTAAAGAAACGTCTAAAGAAAATAGACTTTCTAGTTAGTTTATATTGATAGTATATACATATATATTAGAATATATATATAATATTTATTACCTTCAAATATAAATATGGTTGTTGAAAAATAAATATATAAATATTATTTATATATTATATAATATATCAATATTTCACTTGATGATTAAGTCTAATGAGAGAAGAGGGGGGGGGGGAATTAAAGTAACAGAAAATGAACTATTTATTATATATACACTACTCCTTCTATTATATTTACTATCACAATTTTAAATTTATCTTTTAGAAATGCAACTAATATTACAATATTTACAAGTAATGGTCAATAAGTTTATTAATATATCATTTGTATATGGGATATATATATATATATAATATATATATATATTATATATATATATATATTATATATAATGTTATATACTATATATATACATAATATGATGGGAACGATTAATCGTCGTCATCCGGCATTTTTTTTTAAATCGTCATGGTCTATTTATTCAAATATTTTATTGTTTATCGCGACATTATAAGGAATTTAGTGAGAGCTGTCGTAAACAATAATATTGAATTATTTTAAATATATATAAAGATAGGTATACTTTATATATAATAATATATATATTATATATATATCAGATATATATACGTATATAATAATATATATATATTAATATATATTATAGTATGTATATATATATTTTATGCTTAGTTCAGTGTATGACATTCCAATCAGGGCTGGCCCGACAAGAAATTTTCCGAGGGTTGGGGCTAAGGTTATTAACCATAATATATCTATATATAGTATATTTATAATCTAATATATATAATATATAAGTATAATTATATATATATAGTATATATATATAATATTATATATGATATATTATATATATATATATATATATATATTATATATATATTATTATATTATTTTATATATGATATATATATATGGTCAGCGTTTAGTAAATCCGTCATTATGTTTCAAAAACTATTGAATGCTACAGTAAATACGGAATTACATTGTGAATGCTGGTCAAAGTTAGTACGGAAAATGTAAAAAAAAAAAAAAAGAAAAAAAAAAAAAAATTATATGTCAAAACTACAATAGCTACAGCGAAATGGAATAATTTTTGGAATCCTGGAAAATTTCACATAAGAAACTGTAAAAAATTAAAAATTACTGTTATTAATTATAGTAATATGATTAAGAAGGCCTATTTAGAGAGACCTTTTATTGGTTTTTCGTTAAAATAAAGAGTACCTTATTTATTTCAAATATTAAAGTTGAGAGCTTTCTATCAAATTTGCTTTGTTTTTTTTTAACTAAGAATACCCAAGTATAATCGTAACCGATGTGGCAGGAGTCGGGGTTCTCCGATGCCTTCCGGCGGACTACGGGGCAGTGATTAGATTCCCTCCGGGGAGGGTCTCGGAACCCCGCTCTTTGGTATTGGGTGTCGGCGGGGGTTCTACCGCCCGTCCCTACGGTATGGAAAGTTCCCCGTATCTCTGTTTCCTTCCGTGGTCGAGCCCTAGTGGTGCCGGTATAAACATTTTCCTAATTGAAATTTTATCCAGGATTACAAAAATGTATTTCATTTGCTGTAGCTATGTTTAGTTGCTAAATTTTATTCTTGGTTAGTTTTTTTTTACATTTTCCGTAGTACTAAATATTGGATACAGCTTCACCAATGGGTATTCCGTTTTTCGTAGCATTTAATAGATTTTTGAGATTACATAGAGAGATATACTCTTTTAGTTGGCCTATATATATATTATATAATAGTAGTATAATTATAGTTATATATAATATATAGTTCGGGCGAAAAGATGCTTATACTTTCACTGTAAAGATCACCATCCAGTTTATTATAATAAAGTGTTTTCGTCTTTTTATAACATAAGTCTGTTTTAATAGAGTAAATTAACGGATAAACTGCAAGTACTTTAAACCTTTAAAGTAAGACCAAATCAATAGAATTTTAAGAAGATTGAGCTGTGGTTCATGTGAACTGCCAAATTCTCGTCTCGGTCTCCCTTCTATATATCAGTTATATTATGATATAGTGTATGATATATATAATAGATGTCATTATTATCATTATTATATATATATGCTATATATATAGGATATATAATAGAGTATTTTGTGAGATATCCAGTTTCGCATCTCACATCCATCACATCCGAAATGATTGGAAGGGCTTCTAGGCTTAGAGGACGAAAAACGTGTATGAGACACTATGTCATGCTGAGGTATTCTCGCGCTGTCACTCAAGGGGTTCCTTGTGTGTGCAATATCTCAGTGTGTGATATTGCACGGGATTGGGTGTTATGTATCGTGAATCGTCGTAATTTGGCATGAAGGGGAGGTGGCAGCAAAGAGATAAGGGCCAGCATTCATTGTCAGGGGCGGGTCGCTGCGTTATTTGGCGTAGTGATCTACTAGTGTAAGTAGTAAGAGATGTGATGTGGTGCGTTGAGTGTGCGATAATGCAATAGTGTATGTTTGCGTGTAGAATGAAGGTACGGCAGAAGCGGGGTGCAGATAGGTTAGGAAAATGTGGCATGATGACGATGACAAGGTCAGGGTGCTTTGCTTGTATTTAGGGGTTACCATCCGGGATTCGGGTTTGGACTGTATTGTTGCGACAATCGTTTATGTTACTGTCGTACTGATCTCAGGCCCACTGTTTTGACTCCGATCTCTTAAAGTAGATCAAATTGATGCTTGTAATTGGCAGCAGTAGGGTTCAAAGCAGAGCAATCATAACAGGAGACGTGTCTACTGAATAGATAAAATGTTTATTAGAACTGTTTTAAATAAATCAATTTGAGCTGTAGGAGTCTTGATAATTGTGGAACTATTATTAATTTTTTTAGCTTGCAAGAGTAAAATTGTTCCATTGACTCTTGACTTATAACTTGATGTCGAGGATTGGACTTTCTTTATTTCATCAATGGAACTCTTTCCTTGTGATTGTTCATATTATCTTTTTCGGATTGAATAGGTATAAAAGGAGAGAGGAGCCGTTTCATTGAATGTGATAAATCTCTTCGCTTGCAAGGAACCGGGTCAATATTTGGGCTGGGCTGAGCCCAATTTCGGTCATCCTCCCTGTGACCTAAAATTGACATAAAATCGGAAATTGTTCAGCCGATTTTGCACCCTATACCCAAAGACCGTGGGGCTTTTTATGGCCTCTATCTCACGTTGTTTCGGGTGTTTTTCTGTTTGTAGTCATTTTCAGAATTTTAAATTTTCAAAAAAACGCCAGTATTTTGACATTTTTTCGCATCAACTTCCAGATTTTTTCGAAATGACTTCAAACTTGAAATCGATAGAATGGTCCATTACCAACAAGAGTCACAATGTTTTTTTTTTGTTTTTTTTTTAATTTTTGACTTTTCTGCTCAGTTGTCCAATTCACAACCATTTTATTGTAGATTTGTAAATAAAAATTGGCGATAATATTTTGCCCATGTTTGGGCGAACGTGGATGAATTTGCAGGAAAGCGGCAATACAGTAGTCAGGAAGAGAATGCACATTTTGTACTATTAAATAAATTTCTTCTTTGTATATGCATTAGTTTTGATTTGTTCTTGGAAAATTTCAAAAAAGTTTGGAAATTTTTAAAAAATTTTTTCATTTTTATTTACAAAAAATTATCTAAGTAAAAAGATCCATCTTTCTTGCCCGATTATACAAGCCCTGGAAATTTGATGTTGCGATGTTATTGTAGGAAAAAAATATATATCAATTTTTCCCTTTTTTCAAGACTTCTAGATATATATATAATAATATATGTAATTATTATTTAATATATACCTGTATATATATACTCTGCTGATATGATATATGTTAATTAATATTCTATATATATCATATATTATACTATATATATATATATATAATACTAAGTAATAATTATATATAATATTATATATAGTATTATATATATCTATAATGATATTATATATATTATATAATATATATTATAGATATATTATTTCTTCGTATTATATATTATATATTTATCAGGGTTGGGTTCAAATTCTAAGAAAAGATATTTTGATTTTTTGGATTTTTTTGGATTTTTTGAATTCGTGGAGTTAGAATAACCACTATTTGCTAAACAACCTTTTTTTTTTTTAAAGTGATATTTAGATTTATTTTTTAAACTGGAACCATGAGAGAGGAAGAAGGTAAATTAAAACTAATGAAATGAAAGAGAACCTTAAGTGTTTTTGTAATCATTGATAATCATGGAAAAAAAAAATTAAAATTTTTTGTGAATTTTGAATAGGTGTGAAATTGTACAGAGGGTAGCTTGCATGATCTTAATATTTTATTTATTAAGAAGTTATTTTTTTATTTCCAGAATATTAAAATTGATATAAAAAAGCAAAGAAATCTCAAAAAAAGCAAAAACATGATTTTTTTGGGAGCCATCCTATATATATATATATATATTAGTATATATTATATATTTACTAGTTCTTATATATATGTATATATTATCGTATATATAGGTATATATTATATATATTATAGTATATGATAATATTATTATATATATAATTATATATTATATAATACTATATTATGAATGTTATATAATATATTATATATATATTATATTAATATATATACCTATATAATATATTAGTATATAGTATATATTATATATTATTAAAAAAAAGTTCTAATTATCGAATTCCAGGGGGGGGGCAAGTGCCCCCCTTGCCCTATGGTGCGGACGCACCATTGATTCCAATTGCTAAATGGTTCGCTCTTTTCCTGTTCTGCGTTGTATCAAACTAATTCCTCCGATAAGATCTTAAGCAACACTTTTTATCCCACTTTATATATACAGCTATACTTATAAGTCATCTGCCTCTCTCTTTTAAAATTAAGGTCACACTTGGTACAAAAATAAAGTTTTCCTTTTCGAATAATGTATGCTGGAATTTCTTCACTTTTCCCTGATGTTCCTTCTGCAGCTAATGAATCTTCTGGCTCACTTTCATCTATTCTGAGCTGAGAATCCGAGCTTTCAGTTGAATAACGAGTTAAAGTAATTGGTTTTCTCAAAGGGCCTGACTGACCATTATCATTCCCTGTTACTTTTCCTCTCTCACCAGAGGACTTATGCTGCTGAATATGTTCATTTAACTGGTGCTCACTCCTGCATTTCTTTCGACAGAATTTGCATGTCAAGGATTCATTTTTAGCCACAAAATCTTCACAGCCAGAATTTGACCACACAGAAGAATGCTTTTTCTTTTTGTGATGTCTCAATTTAAAAACATGGCTAAAACCCATTTCACATTTATCACAAAAATACTTCTTTTTCTCCTCAACTTCCGAATCCGATTCAGAATCCTCTTCATCATCTGATTCATTACCATTTTCACTGTTAGCAAATTTATCTTCCTCAGCATCATCATCAAAATCAGCAATATCATCATGCTTTGCCTTTTTATCATCATTGCCATTTACTTTTACTACTTTCTTATTCTTTTCTTCATTTGCTTTAGGAGATTCCTTTTCTTTAGAATTACTTTTGCTTGCTAGTGATACCGCTAATGCAGATCGTGAGCGAAGAGTGCGCATACTCTCTTCCGACTTAAGAGTTGTTGAATTTGAATCATCATATTTATCCGAATGAGATTTAC
>JABUQX010014385.1:0-7500 GCA_015478945.1 Trachelipus rathkii
TATAATATTATATATATATATAAGTTATATATTATATATATATATTATTACTTAAAATATATATAATATTTGTATATATATATATATAATATATATATATTACTATATATATATATATATATAATATATAATTTATATATTATATATATATATAATATATATATATATATACTTATATAATATTATATATATTATTATTATATATAAATTATATAATACTATATATATTATATATATAATATAATTATATATATATATATATAATATTATATGGTGTCTTTGATATTCTTTCATAGATATATTAATATATATTATATATATTAATATATATATATAGAAAGAGAGAGAGAGAGAGAGAACCGTATTGAATGGTCTTTGGTCCCAATTTTCACGAAACGTACATGAAATACTTAAAATAATCTGAAAAGAAAGAAACACGTAAAAAGAAACTCCAGAAATGACCCTGAAAAAAGTTATGAAAGCGCAATATAACAAATGCGTGGCACACGAACATATATCTACGAGGGCTGCGCCTCACGTAACCCCGACCCGCGAGTAATGGAAAAATAATGTTAAAATGGAGCATCTGGCAGCTTTAAAACTCAGAAAAAAAGAATAAGATTTAGTTGTACATGTTTTAATTATCGAATTACGAGACGTCATAACTTTTTTCAGTGTTTTTTTTTTTTATCTAGGTTTATTCAAAGTTTCCTTTTAATTAAAATCAATTTCAAACATTTTCTGAAAATTTCATGAAAATCGGACGAGCGGCTAGCTTTATCATATCTATAGACGAATAGTATAAACGTGAAATATTGCTCCTACAGAATATTTTCAGGGTTATTTCTCACTGATTATTTTACATTTTTGGAAACATTTCTAGTTCGATCATCAAACATTCTTAATAAGATTTCAGAGTCTTTATTTACCCATTTAGGCGTCATCCAATTGTATATACCCTATATAATAGAATATATATTAAATATTTATATAATACTATATAAATATCTATATATAGTTATATTATATATATATATATATATATATATATATATATATATATATAATAGTATAAGTATATGTTAATATATATATAGTAATAAATAGAACTATAAAAAAATATATACGTATATATTATATATCTCAATATATATATAATATAAGATAGTATGCTAAAACGGGTACCAGCCCACCCCCGTTTCACTCGAGGGTCCCGGAAGACGCTTCGCTCCCCGTTTAACATACTACTTGTAAAGGTTTGTTTACGGGTGGTGAAAGTTGGCGAAAGAGTTTTGGTCGCTTGAAGATGTGAAAATATATTTTTATTAATTTTCTTCGAAGGGGTTACGCTCGCTTTGGTCTCTGAGCAGTTTGCCTACTAGTTACATAAAGTTATATAAAGAAAGTGTTATAGAGGTTCAAATGAGAGCTTTAATTTCACTGATATTTAAATGTTCATAATTCTAAAATTTGAAAAAGTTATGAAGATATACATTAATAAATAGCACCCTGTAGAATTTTATATAGAAACAATTTATAGAAAATTGAAATAGTTATATTTGCCACTATGTTTACTCCTAAAATGAATATAAAGGAACTATTTTAAAAAAAATAAAAATATAATATTTAAAAAACCAGTAAAAGATCAAGCATTGACTTCTTAGTGCCTCTTATACCGAGTGGATAGACGTATGCGATGGAGAAATAAGTATCCTGTTAAAAATCTTAATGGAAGTCGAAGATTTTTTATAATTTAAAGATTGTGTTGTAAGAAATTTTTCCGCTCTTGAGCGGAAAAGAGAAATCCGCTTTGATAATAAAATATAAATAAAAATTTATTAAACAATGATAATAATATATAATAATAAATTATAATAAATTAGTATTACCCAAATATTATAGTTTCATTAATTCCGCATACTTAACCATCGCTGTAATATCGACTCGGTTTGACTTCTTGATTGACTGAGAACGTTTACTTTGCAATTACTTCTTAACGGAAAAAAAACAATCTGAATCTTCAAAAAAATGTTGTGCTAAACGATTCTCACCAAAATTAGTATCTCCCTAAAATACATAAATATTTATCCTAATAAAAATTAGAGCTTTATTACTTTTTATAAATATTAAATAACTTACGAGCGCTATCAAAAAATATAAACTTTAATCTCCCAAATTTCTACTCACCTCTCCTGGTATAAATCCACGCGGGATTTCCTCTTTTTACTTATTTTACTTTTTTTAGTATATATTCCTCTCACTTTTAATTAAAAAAAAGATATATGATGATCTTAATGTCAATTCAACCTTTAGAAACATTTTTTTTATCCTCTGTTAAAATTGAAGATATGAAAAGGGGAGTGCTACAGAACTAATCTAACTATGTATCTAAAAAATTTTAAACCAAACTTACACTCTCTCTGAGATATTTAGTTTCTCACGTCTTTAAAGACTAAGTCCCATAAAAAATTCAGTTTGGTTCCATACTATAGAGCAAGATATTTATAGCTCTTACTTCAGGAAAATATGCAGGACATAATATATATGCAAAATATGGTCAATGTTAAGATATTTTATTAGATAATCGATTGGCACTTTTAGACCATCAGGATAATAACCTGAGATAATATATTTTAGAATAATATATTGTATATTTTGAGTATAATATAATATAATATATATATATATATATATAGTATGATACTATAATTATAGTTAATTAATATAAATTATATATTATATTAATAATAATAATATCTAAATTGTATTAAAATATAATATATATTAAAATAACATATATAGTAAATGAGAATAAATATATTAATATTACCTATAATAGAAGCTTACCATCCTAAAAGAATAGTTGAAGTTATTTTCGAATTCATAAAATTTATTGGAATTAAGAAATAATATATTAATTTATTTATTTAGTTATACCTTATATATATAATAAATATATATATATATATAAGAATATAGGAGTTAGAATAATATATGTGAATATCGATTATTTAATATAAGCAAAGATGACATGATATCATCCAGTATTTTTAGTATATATCTCCGAA
The DNA here is from genome assembly GCA_015478945.1 of Trachelipus rathkii. Taxonomy (NCBI): domain Eukaryota; kingdom Metazoa; phylum Arthropoda; class Malacostraca; order Isopoda; family Trachelipodidae; genus Trachelipus; species Trachelipus rathkii. The sequence goes on from JABUQX010014385.1 coordinate 3,069, forward strand.
CCAAAAATAAATCTTGTATACAAATCGGAAGCCATATTGTATGATATCTAGGAAGAAAAGCATGAGTTATATTAAAAAATGAAAACTCAATTAACCCATAAAAAATATTACTATACTATTACTAGTGTACACACAGATGAAGAATTACTCGCAAAAAAAATCTTCCTTACCTTTTCCTCTATATTTCCACTTATATTTATTCTATATTAGTGTGAAAAATATCAACTTGAATAATCAAGAATACTCCGCTTTCTTCTATAGGATAACACCTACCCATCTTAAATCATGCATAACAGTATATGAATCATACTATCTCCGCTAGCAACACAAGTACTAATATTAGCCACTAAATATTTAACATCACTAAATATATTCTATAGAACCTATATATATTATTAGTCACAATCTAATATTAATTCAACAAGAAAAATATATGCTGTGTCATACTAACAGTGTTTACAATAAAGAAATTTCCCTCATTCATTGTCTAAATATATATACACGAGCAAGCCAAATATATAAAAATATATTTAGCGATATTCCCCTATTTCCAAACCAATATAACTTATCTTTCCATTTCTTCTTAAATTAAATTATAAAATTAAACAATATTCTCCTAAAAAACTTTGCTGTTACACTGAGAGGTTGGAGGGGAGAGTGAAGTGTGCCCTTTAAAAAAAAATATAATCAAAAATTCTCTGTAAAAATAACGTTAATATATTAGAGATATCTTGCTTGTATTTACAAATAATAATTGAAGAATAACCAAACGATATATTCTTCCCCAGAAAGGTTTAAATATCAACAAACGTCTATGATTTGAGAGTATAAAAGTGAAGTCTTTCGTATGAACCAATGTGCAAGCTAACTAATACCATTATAATAAACACCGTGCACTATATGCAACCATAAAATCAATCCTACAGGATGCTTTTCTCCTTTAAAATATTGCAATCAAAGTTAAAAAATAGAAAATATTAATTGGAAATACTATACCAGTTAGAAATTCATTATAATATGACAACCCTTTTAACGAGATTCCAGGAGAGATCAAGTTGGATAAGATTCAAAACTCCTTGCTTCTTTCTTCGAACCTCTCAAAGATATCAAGCCAACAAAAAGTCATTCTATAACCAAACAACTCATATACAAAGTATCATTATATCGTATATTATAATATAAATTTACAATCCATAATGTGGTTTTCAGTTCTTGTCAACAAATTCTGAAAAGAGGCCTTTATAAATTATTATAGCAAATTTACTATATACATATTTTACAAGTAATTTTGATAAATTTGTAAGGTAAATCTAAATATTAATTTAGCCTCCAAGCGTATATTTTCAATCTATATAACCTTATACTAGTTAACTAATAAAATATTATAATATAAAATATATATAATAATAAATATATATATTATTTAATTTAAATATATATATAATTAGTATATATATATTAAGTTAGATATATATATATATATATATACTATTAAAACCATGTGAGTATTTTAGTATAATATAATATTATAATTTGATATGCAAAATTCAAAGAAAACGACTGAGGAAAATCATTTTGTATTTATTCCCCTATTCTTTTCATTATAAAAAATCTCCAACTTGTTTTTAATGTAAATATAATATTATTGTTTTGTTTGAAAAGAAATTTAATAATTGTAGAAGACAAGGTGGCCTCTTATCTAGAGAGAATTACTCTAAAGTATAGATTTCTACGTAGGATTATAAAGACAGAGACAGATCGAGAATGAGAGTGGTAGAAGAAAGAGAAGAGAGAGAGGAGAAGAGAGTGAGACCCGAAGAGAGAGAAGAGAATCGAACCTAACCGTTCCTTGCACCAACTCCTGTAGTTCTCACCGATTTGCCAGATTCAGAGACACAATAGTGAGGAAAGCGTTATAATATCTGAATTTTGCAAGGACTAATTTTTTATCTACACAGAGGCTAGTCTCTCTCTCTCTCTCTCTCTCTACTTCATCGTCGTGTCAATTTCAATACTTTCTCTCTCTCTCTCTCTCTCAATTCTAACTACTAACTAAATCTACTTCTCTCTCTCTCTCTGCTCACTGCTCACTCTCTACCTAAATCTCTCTTCTTCTCAAACACAATTAAATTCTTAAGGTAAATTAGTATAATTTTTAATGTAATATACTAAATATATTATTATTAGGAAAAATTAATAGGAATTAAAAGTTAAATTATTATTTAATTTTCTTTTTATGAAAATGGCTTTTGAAAATTAGACACCTATGCATTAAAAGAATCATTATTTTATATTATATATTATCAATTCATATAAATTGAATATTTATTATATTATATTATTATTATTATTATTATTATATTATTATTAAATGTTATTATTATTATTACTTATTTCAAATTTTAATTTTTATTCATTACTTACATTTATCATTATCACTTACATGTTCAAAATATTCATTAATACAGCATTGATCTATTTACTCTACTTATTAGTTGTTTTGTTGTTGATTGTCGTTGTTGTCTGTTTTGTTTGTTTACTTGGTTATTTGTTTGTTTGCTTGTGTGATTGTTGTATGATACTCGTTGTTAGTTTTTAAGATATGAATTGTTGTATATGTATGAGAAGAATCTGGAAGTCTGTCTTGTTTGTTTGTGTGTCCTCTCGTTAGATTTTGTCTTCTAATTTGTTTAGTTTATGTAATGTTTATTGTATGTTGTTTGTTGTGTGTTTTCTGAGGATTTGTTTTCATAACTTTTGGTTTGTTGTGCTATAAGTTGTTGTTGTTGGTTGCTGTTTGTTGTTGGTTGTTGGTTGTTGGATATTAGTGTTGATGTTGTTGTGGTTTTATTATTTAATATTTATTAATATTATTCATTATTATTATTATTATTATTATTTATTAATTAACATTATCACATTAATTATTATATATTATTAGTATTATTATGTGGTATAATGATTTCTTATTTCTATTAATTTTGACTTATTATTGAGTATTTCTAATTATTAAACCTATATTATTATTATTATTATTATTATATTATTATTATTATTATTATTATCTATAATAAATGTATTATCATCATCTTTATATTCAAATCTCATAGTGTTTATTTAATAAGTAAATTATTTATATTAACTATATTATTATATTATTATTATATCATTCATCATTATATTATTCCACGAATTATTATTATTATGCCTTAATAATATATTTGTATTGAATTTATTATTTAATATATATATTATATTTATGAGGTTCCCATTATTATTATTATTATGGATGTGAGATAGATTATATCTTCATTATGATTACTTATTATTAGATATTATATGATATGTATTTAAATTGTTATTATATTATATATTTATTATTTAAATTAGCATTATTTATTTAATATATTATTATTGTTATTATTATTTTTATTATTATTATTATTATTACTTATATTATCATTACTATTATTATTATTATTATTATTATTATATATTATTATTATTATATTATATTATTATTATTATTATGATATTATTATTTATTATCCTATTAATAATTAATTAAATTATTAATATAATTAACTATTCTATAATTTTTTTTGATTATCATATCCCTCCACCCAATGTGTACACTGACAGATATATTGTTAGATTCTATTACTATTTTACACTTTATTTATAAATTATACACAATATGTTAGTTCGATTACGATTACTATTATTTAATGGAGTTCCAATAACGAATAGAGACACACAAAACGCCCCTTTAGATGGCACTATCATATATCTCAATATTAGTGTATTATATTATGATATAATTCTGTAAAGCAATAACAACTGAGTCTCTCTCGTATTATTTATTTAGTGTAAAATATTTATGATTTGATTTGTATTATTATATTATATTATTTAATTTATTATATTATTTTATAATTATCTATTATTCTATTGAATTTGGATAATATAGATTAAATATATATATTATTCATATAAATATCTAGTTCCTTGTAATGTGATGTATTATTATTATTATATTATTATTAGTTTATCAGTTCTATATTATTATTATTATTATTATTAATATCTATTATATTATTATTATTATTTTATTCATTAATATAAATAGTACTATATTCTCACTATGTTTCGGTGATGTCCTATTATTAATTAAATTACATAATAATATAATAAATATTCTCAAAAATGAAATTATATAATTAGTGATTATTTATATATATTATAATATTTCATAAATTGATTATATATATTGTATTAATATATTATATTATTTTGAAGATATTATAATATTATATTACTAATTATTATTAGGAGTATTATATTATTGAGTTTATTATTATTATTGATTATATTATCCGTAATTATTACGATTATTATATTTATTTTTATTTATTATAATAAATTATAATAA
>JABUQX010014385.1:12500-17500 GCA_015478945.1 Trachelipus rathkii
ATTACAATTAACAAATTACGGGAATAAACAATAATTAATACTAATATATATATACTAATAATAAGTAAGCGTGAATAATAATAATTACCATAATAATAATAATAACTAATAATAAATAACTAATAATAATAATAATAAGTAATAATAATAATAATAATAATATAATAATAAAATAATAATAATAATAATAATAATAATAATAATAATAATAATCATAACAATAATAAGAATATATAATATTAATAATATTCTTTAATTAGCTTACTTCGTAATTGACAACGCGCGTCCTTGAAGTCGACTGAACTTATTCTAATTCATGCTGTATTTGCGTTAAAATACATACAATTACTAAATTTGGGAAACAAAAATTAAAAAATACCAATTATATTTGAGGTGAAAATCTTACTTTAATACCATTAATATTATTACAACACACACATTTAATATTATTATGATATAGTATAGTATATAATTTTGTTATAATTGTAAATATTATAATATTAGGATATAATAGTTATCATATTATATATATATAATATGATAGTATATATAGTATATATATATATATATAATCGTATACATTTTATAATTATCGAAAAAGCTAATAATATATGAATAGTGAAAATAAAATGTGAATAGAGCATCCGCGAGAGTTCAATTAATAAAATAATTAATCTAGATTCCTCGCTCTCTCTCTCTCTCTCTCTGCTCTTCTGCTTCTCTCTCTCCTCTCTCTCTTCTCTCTCTACTCTCTTCGTGCAATTACTCTTCTATATTTTATAGACTTGTATGATGTTCCTTCTAAGAAATGGAAATTATTGTAAAATGGAAGAGTCTAAATTGTTGTTCAAAAATTGATAGAATATGCAATTTAGATTGCTTGCAATTTCAAAAAATTCTGCTTTTCCACTGGCTAGCGTAATACACAAGAAATAGATTAACTCATAATAATAATAATAATAATACATAATAATAATATATTAAATATAAATAATATATATAATAATAATTAATAATAATAATAATAATAATAATAGATTATAAATACATTGATTATATAATAGATATATAATGATTAGATTCAAGTACTTTATGAAGACTAAATGAATGAAGAATAATAATAAATAAATTAATAAATAATTATATTAATTCAGGTTAAAAAAAATTACCTAATTTAGAGAGAATAATTGTTATGAATCGAAATAAGAATAATAAAATACAAACTAGATATATAATAATTAATAATAAAAATATATATGAAATTTGTTTATTCACTCAAAAATATTACACATTTCTCATATCAATAAAATAAAAATTTTATGAAAAAATACATTGACATAAAATGAACTTCTGACGGGCTGTTTTCGTCCTTCGAATCTATAAACCTTTATACATTATAAGTATATACTTAAAATTCTCTACAGTTAAGATAATTGAAGTAATCAAAGAGTGCGATTATCATGTATTAAGTTATATTTAATACAATACATCAATCTTTATATTCTACTAGTCTATATTTCAATTTAAAAAAAATAATAATCCTTACATAATTTTTATAATATGAGTATATAATAATAAATATATTAATAATTAATATAATAATAATATATAATAAATTGAATGTAATTAATGATCCTGAGATGCATAATATAATAATAAGAATAATAATAATAATAATAATAATAATAATAATAATAATAATAATAATAATAATAATAATAATAATAATAATAATAATAATAATAATAATAATAATAATAATAATATATTAATAATAAATATAATAATCCTAATAATTATTATATATAAATAAATAGATAATAATAAGAACTATAAAAAGTAATTAATAAATACGAATAAATAATAGTGATATAATAATATTAAAAGAGTAATAATTAAATAATAAAAAAATAATATAATAAATATATAAAATTAATAATAATTAATAATAATAATAAATAACTATATAATCAATAAAGTAATCATTAAGGTACAGAAATTATATTCAGTGTTGTTGAATAAAATAAAATAAAATTAATAAATAAATTACGATATTCAGTATTGTTTAATAATAGATATCAATAGAATATGAAGCAAGTAATAATAATAGATAATAATTAAAAAGAATATATATTTTTTAACTCATTATAAAAATACCAGGTAGCAGCTTTCCTAGTTGCTATATTAAAAATAATCATAAATAGATATATTAAAAACAATAAAGTAAATAATAATAATAATAATAATAATAATAATAATAATAATAATAATAATAATAATAATAAATTTATTGTTGTGATTATTAATTTTATTTTCTTTATTATTTATATATGTGATTTTATTTCAATTATTATTATATTATTATATTATTATTATTAACATTTTCAGTGTTATTATTATTATATTATTAATATAAATTAGACTTATAAATTATGTAATTATTCATAATAGTTACTTATCTTGTTAATTATATTGAAAAGATTTTTGAATTAATTGAATGAATTGAAATAATTAATGACTTAAAGAATAGAATATGATTAAAGATAAATATTTATGAATATTTTATTATTATTTATTGAATTTTATTTATATTATATTCTGTATCATATATATAGAATTAAATATTAAATTATTATTATATTATTATTATTATTATTAATTCATCTTATTATTTTTTTTTTAAATGCACTTTTTTCTCAGTTTTAATTTGTTATGTTCAGGTGCATAGCTGTACGTAAACGTGTTGGCTCCAACAATACGCATTAATAATTACCTTCATGACTAACTGTACATATTTCCTAATTTATTATTAATATTTATTATGTGTATGTCGCGGTGTAGTGCTTTCGAGTTTATTTGTTATAGGGTTCGTGTACATTTTGAGTATTGTTTCATTGTTCTATTCAGCCAATTACTTTTTAATGTTGAAATGAAAGAAGAATCTTTCGCTTAACTCGCTTTTTATGTGGGTGTAATATGGACCCCAACCTTTACCCACGGAGTTTCAAGGAAAATAAAATATCGATCTCGATTTTTTTTAAGTACACAACTCACTGGAATTGTCCTATTCCAGAAAGGAAATTTCTCTAGGTAATTGATACTTAGAATCCGGACAAGAAACCAAACCCAGACCCTGTGCCTGGTGACTCGGTCGCTATACAGATTGTGACAATCTTATTAAATATATTTTACTAGATACACTTCAAAAAAAGGACAATTTATAACTTTCTTAGGTTTACTTTGCAACACATACTGCCATTGCAGACAACCAATACATATATTTCTAGTCCATCTCAAACTGCACTAAAATAACTATCTAATCCCAGAATGATATATTCATTAATCATATTATGATCTCACTTGATATATATTTAAATATATATATATATATTATATTATAATTTTTCTTCTTTTTTAGGGTTACCTCCCCAAAGAAACACTATTGAAGAAATATAATTTATCAGAGTTTACGGACATCGTTAAAGGAGTTAAGCAAGGTAATATTAAGCTGCTGAATGAGACATTTGAGAAGCATGAAGCCTTCTTCATTGGTGCTGGCATTTACCTTATCTTGGAAAAACTTAAAATTGTTGCTCTAAGAAATCTTTTCAAGAAAGTGTGAGTTTATTTAAGAGTTTAAAATCTGTTATATACCATATTATAATATTATTTATCTAGGATGCTCTCAATTTGGTGCCATATGGTGTTGAAAAGTGAAAGATTGCTAATTTTTTATTCTCAAATATTCTTATATATTTTTAGATAACGATTTAAAGAGGGAAAAATTTATTTTCTTTGCTAATGATGTATTGTATAATCGGTTTACCTAAATCGGTATCAGAATTTCTTCCTATTTTCTGATTTATTTATATGTTAGTGTTAAAAGACGTACATATTTTTTATTTTTTTCTCTTAGAACTTTTGTTTGTCGCTTATATACTCATTAACATTTTCCTTTACACTTATTCTTTACAAGACTACATTTACTTTATTTTTGTTTTCTAATTTATTTGTAGAACAGGGTATCTCAAAAATCACTATTTGTCTAAATAAGAGGAATTTTACGACAATGATTTAATATTAACAGAACACAGGCCTCCCTCCATTCATTAAAAGTAAAATTAAAATAAAAAATTGTAACTTTTAACTTTAATTATTAGATTTAACATTTTAATATATATAATTAATAAATTATATCATTTTGTCTTGAATGAGATTGCAAGTACGCAAATCCGAATATTTCGTTCAGATTAAGAACGGGATTAATTCTAAGAAGAATTTGATGTTGGCAAATATAGGAATAATTTTTAGTTTCCTATACTGCAAGTTTAGAATATTTAGAGGTATATTTCCTGGAGAGCCTGGGTTCTTCACGTTCTCCTGAATATCTAGGAATGCGGGATGTTACACTTGATTATTTCAAGCTTACTGAGGAACAGTTTGTTTTCTCAGGCCTAGAAACAAAGTAGTTAACCCGTTTCAAACTTTCCAGAATAATATTTAACAACTTATGTAAGTAACTTGATAGACTCTTCCAACTGTTTTGCCAAGAATAATTCTGAAAAGGGCGATGGCTTCTGGCCTCTGAAGGGCAAAAGTCAGAATTTGAAAATTTGAAGTGAATATTTTGAAAATAGCTGCAGAATATTTAATCTGATTCTTCCAATGAATCATGCATCAAAAGATTTTTCCTGCAGCTTCTGCAGCTTTCCGCTTAGGCTGAATATTGTGAATATTTCTACCAACAGGAGTTGATGAACTTGCAGCATCCATCGCAGGAATGTTTAATGATGAGTTTGTCGGAAGGATGGGGCAGTGTCCAATGATGAAGGTGTTGAACCACTGTGGGTCAGAGAGAGCTCCAGGGGATACAAATACTTGCCGGGGTACAAGCTGATTTGTCCTCTCTCTCTGTCTCTCTCTCGCTCTCTCTCTTTCTCTCATCTCTCTCTCTCTCTCATCTCTCTCTCTCTCTCTTCTCTCTCTCTCCTCTCGGTCTC
>JABUQX010014385.1:30000-35000 GCA_015478945.1 Trachelipus rathkii
TATTATTATTTTTATTGTTTTTTATTATTATTATTATTATTTATTATTTATTATTATTATTATTATATTATTGATATTATTATTATTATGATTATTATTATTATTATTTTATTATTATTATTATTATTATGTTATGGTTATATTTGTTACTGTCTTTGTCACTATGGACGGATTTTTTTTTTTAACTCGATACTTTATGTGATGTTGTTACTATTATTGTGATTACCTTACCTAATAATTTCCCTTTATTCATTTATTTTGTAAGAGTGTAATATATTTGTAATCTCTCATTAATATATTTGTAATGTCTCATTAATATATTTGTAATCTCTCATTAATATATTTGTAATCTCTCATTAATATATTTGTAATCTCTCATTAATATATTTGTAATCTCTCATTAATATATTTGTAATCTCTCATTAATATATTTGAAATCTCTCATTAATATATTTGTAATCTCTTATTAATATATTGGTAATCTCTCATTAATATATTTGTAATCTCTCATTAATATATTTGAAATCTCTCATTAATATATTTGTAATCTCTCATTAATATATTTGTAATCTCTCATTAATATATTTGTAATCTCTCATTAATATATTTGTAATCTCTCATTAATATATTTGAAATCTCTCATTAATATATTTGTAATTCTCATTAATATATTTGTAATCTCTCATTAATATATTTGTAATCTCTCATTAATATATTTGAAATCTCTCATTAATATATTTGAAATCTCTCATTAATATATTTGAAATCTCTCATTAATATATTTTTAATCTCTCATTAATATATTTGAAATCTCTCATTAATATATTTGTAATATCTTATTAATATATTTGTAATATCTCATTAATATATTTGTAATCTCTCATTAATATATTTGAAATCTCTCATTAATATATTTGTAATCTCTCATTAATATATTTGTAATCTCTCATTAATATATTTGAAATCTCTCATTAATATATTTGTAATCTCTCATTAATATATTTGTAATCTCTCATTAATATATTTGTAATCTACCATTTAAATATTTGAATATATTTTTAACCTCTCATTAATATATTTGAAATCTCTCATTAATATATTTGTAATCTCTCATTAATATATTTGTAATCTCTCATTAATATATTTGTAATCTCTCATTAATATATTTGAAATCTCTCATTAATATATTTGTAATCTCTCATTAATATATTTGTAATCTCTCATACCCCGCCAACCAATATTTTTTGATTCGTACGTTACTTCTAGACTACCCTTTTTGTTTTTTTATTTACATTTATTTTTGGCTGGCGTCTGAAGAAGACACAAGGGAGTGTCGAAACGTATATATATATATATATATATATATATATATATATATATATATATATATATATAGTATATATATATATATATATTATTATAGTATATATATCATATATATATATATGTAAATTATATTATATATATATATATATAATATAAATATATATATATATATATATATATATAGGGTGGCAGGGTAGGTAGCTCCTACCCAATATTTTTGAATCTTTTTAATAAAATAAATTAAATGGTAAATGTTAACTAAATTATTAAAATTTTATATGAAAGTGAAATAAACAACTGAGTTGTAAAAAAAAAGTAAAGGGAGAACAAACATTTCCATTACAATTGTATTTATCAAATTCATTTGGAAAATTTCCTTTCTACTCTGTTCTTAAGAGTAATAATTCTAAGCTATGGGCTTACACACAGATCTTCATATTTCATAACAATATATATTATAGGCCAGGCCAGCCATCATACCTTGCTGTACGAACGAAAAGATACGAAAATTCACGGGTACGAAAATTTTCGCTCACGTGAAAACGTAACGCAATAAATTTGAGAAATGCTGAAAAGAATTTTGAATCTCTCTCTCTCTCTTCTCTCTCTATATATATAATATATATATATATATATATATTGATATAGATAAATATATATATATTATATATATATATATAATATATTATATATATATATTATATATTTATATATTAAATATATATAGTATTAAATATAAATATCTATATAAATAAAAATATAATATATATATATTTATATATAATTATATAGTATAAAAAACTTTATTATACTCTGCAAGGTACGCCACTAAAATATATATATATATATATATATATTATTATATATATATATATAAGTAATATATATAATATATATCTACTATTATAGTAACTATATATATATATATATATATATATATATATATATATATATATATATATATATATATATATATATATATATATATATATGTAGCACTCCATTAACTTTGTAAAAATTTTAATTTATGTTCGTACTTATGCTAAGATTTGCGCGAGCAAAATTTTAGCATAAGTCAAAGTGAAAATATATATAAACTCGTCCTTTTAAGATACTCTTCAGTCAGATAAAGTCAGCCAGATCAAATTAACAAGAATCAAAAGAAATAAATTCACTCAAGATACTCTCTCTAGAAATCCTCCTGGCAAGTGAGGTAAATTTCAAGGAAAAGGCTGCGACTCGAATTTCGATCACCAATTTTCGCCCGTAAACGGAAGAGTCAAGGCAAGTTCGAAAAACGCACTGGAAAAGGCTGCGACTTGCAATTCGCCTACAGAGAGTATCTCAACAGAAGGGACTTATTACTTTACTTTTATTGAATATCTAATTATGTTGAATAAAAACATTTCAAATATGGATTTCTAAATTACAATCCTTTTATATAGGGTGCTTGATCATAAAAGAACTCACCAACTTAGCAAGTACGACCCTATATAATTGGTGAACCCGGAGAAGAACACCCACTACTTCAATCAACGCCTAAAAAAAAAACGCAAAATGAAGAAAAAGAAAAAACTTAAATAATACTAAAATTCCCTATCAGAACACTCGAAGAAAATGACTCAAGCAAACTAACTTTATCGATACTGGACTTCAATTTTCATCTCCAATTTTGGATTATGATCTTCACCTTTTCACAACTATCAATTCGAGGATTCATTGTCAGACATAGCAAACTTCCTTTTCGGCATGGATTTCTTTCATCATTTAAGTTTGGATTATGGGCAGAAACTCATTTTTAGATTCCACTACGAACTCTGATTCCTTTTCGAATTCTAAATGGTTCTGTGACCTCTCCCTTTTATGTATGAAGAAGTTTTTCAAATAAAGGACCTAAATTTCAAGCAACTTCGCCTCTACATTCCTTTACGGTATGGATTTCTTTCATCATTTTAAGTTTGGATTATGGGCAGAAACTTATTTTTTGGATTCCACTACGAACTTTGATTCCTTTTCGAATTCTAAATGGTTCTGTGACCTCTCCCTTTTATGTATGAAGAATTTTTCAAATAATAGGACCTAACTATTTCAAGCAAGCTTTTCGTCTCTACATAATGTCGAAGTGCAATGTTTTTCTCTCGTACATACAGCTTTGAAAGACTATTTACGTGCGGCATCTGATCAACATGGATACATTTAGAAACGCCTTATACTAAGACTCCCTGGATTCAACGTTGATCGATGTGGCCTATTTATTTTTTGTATGTTTTGTTTATATCTACCACGGATATAACCAAATAATGCCTTATGGTTTGAATGCCCCTTTATTTTCTGTATATTATAGACATTATTGTATCTTTTATGTAATTCAACATATTTGTATATATGGTTTTAGATCTTGCGGGGGAGTGTAAACCACGTTTTATGCTCGTATTTGATATTTAACATTTCCTGTATATTTTTTGCCTTCGAAATGTTTTAATATGTCTACTTATATCTTCGGCATAATTAGATATGTTGCATCTTGAAAGTATAAACTATGTATTTTAGTTATTATTTCTTGTATAATTATTATAACATACTTTCTCACTCCGTGTTTAGCGCAGGAAGTAATGTAGCACTCCATTTAACTTTGTAAAATTTTACTTTTATGTTGTACTTATTTAAGATTTGCGCGAGCAAAATTTAGCATAAGTCGAAATGAAATAATATATAAAACGCTCGTCCCTTTAAGATGACTCTTCAGTCAGATAAAGTCAGTCAGATTCAAATTATTAAGAATCAGAAGAAAATCTCACTCAAGATACTCTCTTCAGAAATCCTCGGCAAGAGCGATAAACTTCAAGGAAAAGGCTGCGACTTGATTTTCGATCACAATTTTTCGCCGCTAAACGAAGAGTCTGAGGCAAGTTCGAAAAACGCACTGGAAAAGGCTGCGACTTGCAATTCGCCTACAAAGAGTATCTCAACAGAAGGGACTTTTGTTACTTTTATATTTTCATTGCATATTTTACTTATGTTAAATAAAAAAACATCATTTCAAATATGGATCTTTAAATTACCATCCTCTTATATAGGGTGCTTGCTCACAAAAGTAGCCACCTATCTAGCAAGTACATACCCTATATATATATATATATATATATATATATATATATATATATTATATATATATATATATATATATATATATATATATATATACTGGTGATGGGGACGATTAATCGGAATCGGCATCGGAATCGGAGGAATCCGGCTGTTTTTTCAGGAATCGGAATCGGAATCGGCCAAATATAGCGATTCTTTGACCGATATTCTTTGGTATACAATCTGAAAATAATTTTTATTCGTTCTTTATGATATTTCAGAGACAATATTTCGAAGTCTGCTGTTTTTTTTTTTTTAATTTCAGTTCTTCCTGAATTCTATTTTAATTAAAGAAAACTGGATTGAGCGGCCACATCTTTACGTAGAGCCTAAGATATCATGTTTTGATTTTCAGACAGGCAGACATTTGGCAATGTTTCGTTAGTCAATGTATGTAATATGTTTTTGATAATATATACCCGTGAACTCGTAAGTGAGCAGTGAAATATTTGCCTTGTTGGCTTGTAATAATTGGAGCTATTGAAATAAAGCTGAATCCTTCGACGTTCACCTTTTCCCTATCTCAC
>JABUQX010014385.1:40000-42500 GCA_015478945.1 Trachelipus rathkii
TATCATTATATTACGGATTGTTACTGCTTTCTGGAATGGACAGAAAATAGAATATAGGAAACCCAGCCAAGCCAAACCTAAGAGGCAAATTTTTCTGAGTTGGAGCCAGACATGAGCTTTAAAGAGAGAGCGTTAATAAAGCAGGAAAAGAGAGCTGGCAAGGAGTTCATAAACAGATAAGTGGACTGGGAAAGGAGGAGGCACCAAAATGAGCGAATCTGGGTTTTTAATCCTCACGCAAAATTCATGCGGCAGTAAAGCACAATTTGTGCACGGAGGGCGACACATGTGCGGTAGATGCGAGAGACCAAGAATGTTTATGTTGTTGACAGTTGAGACGTTAAAGCAGTCGAAGGAGATAGAAAATTGGGAGGTGTTTTTGAGATTGAAATGTGGAGAAGTTGAGTTTTAAAAGAATTAAGTTTCAAAAGGTTGCTGTGACCCCACCGGGAAATCCCATGCAGATCCGCAAAAAATAGAATCAGAAAGCTGAAGACAGGAGGCAATTTTAGATGTAAAAGGGGGAGCAGGTTTGAAATGAGTGAAAGAATGGAGATTTGGGGTTATCGGTGCAGATTAAGGTACATTTGGGAACAGAGGTTAAAAAGTGCATTATGAAGATCATGTTGATGAAAAGTAGAAATTAAGTTGAGATAGAACAGGGCAAGAGAGGAACACCACAATTAAAGGTCACTTGCCATCAACAAGTGCGTTGATAATGGAGCGATCAGAGTAAGAAAAATTGACAGGAATAAACAAAGAGAAGGAGAAAGCCCAAATGAAGGGAACTTAGAGAACAGTGAGACGTACCATTCTCGGTTAAAAGCTTTCGATATGTCAAGCGCCACCACATAAGACTCCTTATAGCCCCTAAAGGCAGAAGACCATAAGTCCGTGACATAGAAAAGTATGTCACTAGTTGACCTTGAGAATCAAAAGCCATATAATGATCTAAAAGAAGGGAATGAGACTCCAGATGATCGAGGATAAGAGAGTTAAGGAGAGTTTCAAAGATTTTTGAAAGAATACAAGTGAGAGCTATAAAACGATAGTAGAACGATCAAAGCTGCTAAACTTTTCGGAATCAAAAAAAGGATTTGTATTAAGGCATAGAGAGTAGAGTTGAACAAGGAAAAGTGCCAGCTCAGAAGGCATACTCAATCCAAATACGAGAAGTAATGTCATCCGGACCACTAGCCTTCCTGACGTTCATAGATCTCAGGATATCATAAACCTGATCATGTGTAATCGCATGTAGAGACATGGAACACTTGAGAGGAGAGAAGTAGTAGTAGGAGCGATGCCAGAATCATCCAGTGTGAAATTATATGAAAAAAGGACACCGAAGAGATTGGCCTTTTCAGAAGGAGAGTTGGCTATAAATTCGTCAGGGCGAATAAAAGGAGGAAAGACAGATTCACAGATGTTGTTAGAGATATTTTTGGCAAGGGGGTAAGAATTTTAATCAGTAGAAGAACCAAGGAGATTGGCGCAGTTTTTTTTTTTTTTTTTTTTTAGAAAAAGTGTTCATAGCCTGTAGAATAATATCCCTGCAACGATTCCGAGCAAAATGAAAATTAGTAAAAATGATAGGAGAACTAGAGTTTTTCCATGCCCAATACGCGATGTGTTTCTCCTGAATGAAACAAGTACAGACTCTAGCGAACAGTGGAATTTCCGGAGAAAAGAATATAGTTGAAGATGGAATGAATCTGTTCATCTCATAGATGATTACGGCCCCTACCTTTCATCAGTGACCGAAGCGTCCTCCTACTCAAAACGGATTCATTCCAAGAATAGTTAGCAAAGAAGTGACACAATACCCCCTAATTAGCAGGATTAACGTGCCAGAAAGTACTTTTAGGGCATGGTGGAGCTGCTGTAGAGAAAGTGTTATAATTAAGAACTACGAGATTTGATCAGAGTTACTGATAGGAGGGAGATGGTCTATTTATATCAAGAAGGGGTAGTGGAAACATATGTTTAGGGTCTCAGAGTTGTGTTATTAGATTGGTCAGTTCGATCTAGGATATGTGTAGGTCCCTTAATTAACTATTTCAGACTTTGAGAATACTGAATGTTTTGGCCTCCTCCCCACCTGCATCAGTATGAGAGGAGTACAAGCACTCAGTACGTTGAAATCCCCTAGATAGAGTACCTCGGCATCTGGATGGAAAGAAGTAACAATCTCATGAAAAGTAGTCAGGTAGTCATAAAGGAATTAAAAATGTTTCATTAGAGAAGCAGTAGCGGAATGAAGAGATAATGGTAGCAGTTGGGAGAAAGATTTTAAGCCATAAAACATCGAAGTTGAAGATTGAAGGTTATCGAGAGGTGTTACAGTAGTGTTAATGTTTATATGGGCACGGATTCCACCATCCAGCCGGAAATCGTAAAACAAGCTATAATCGGAGATATCAAGTTTGCTTGAGAAAGTATCATTGACTAGCTGGGTCTCAAGCAGTAACAACACGTTAGGGTGGGAGTTAAAGAGGTGTAT
>JABUQX010014385.1:52500-60000 GCA_015478945.1 Trachelipus rathkii
ATATATATATATATATATATATATATATATATATATATATATATATATATATATATATATATATATATATATATATATATATATATATATATATATATAAAGTTATGAATTTTTATTTTATTAAAAAGTTAAAATGTTCAAATATTGCACAACAATTTTAAATATTCATTTTCTTTTTTTTCGGAAAATTCCTCGATTTGGATTTTACGATATTAATCCAGGAGTATTAGTCATGATGGGTTTTTAAGTACTAAAGCTTAACCTTCTTTTAAAATATTCTATATAAATTTACCTATTATTTAAGTATTAAGCTCATTGAAGTATTAAATAATTTTTAAACATTAAGCAATTAAATTTCAAGAATTATTTACAGAATTTCATTGAAGATTTTTTTTTCAGATCCAAATAATATTTAAAATTGTTAGACGAAAGATGGCGATATAAAGTATGTATTTCTCGTTCGACCTTTCAATATTAATTCAATTATTATTGAATGTTTTTTTCCTTTCATATCACAAGATCGAACAACGAAAGGAAGGAAGGAAAGAGATCAAATTCACTTCCAAATATAATAATCACTTACATTATTATTTCTTTCTTTCTTTCTTTCTTTCTTTCTTTCTCTTCGCAGGCAGAACACAATTTCACTCTTCTCATCTTATTTATTAATTCAAATTACAACACAGACACATATTCACTCAAACTACTCTCTCTCTCTCTCTCTCTCTCTCTCTCTCTATATATATATATATATATATATATATATATATATATATATATATATATATATATATATATATATATATATATATATATATATATATATATATATATATATATATATATATATATATATATATATATATATATATATATATATATATATATATATATATATATATATATATATTTTAGGGATGTACCGGAACCTCGATTTTTAAGAAATTCCGGTCTCGGCCGGAACTAACCGGAACTTTCTACTTTTTCAAATGTCTTTCTTAAAAAAAATTCAGTAATTGATTTGTCATTTACTCAGTTATGATTATGCATAAAAAATAATATAGAAAATTGATATATGTGAACAAATATCATGATAAAATGACCTCGACTCTATAGTTTCGAAAACTTTAAATATGAAAAAAATATTTTCACACTCCAACCGGCAGCTTTAATACTCTAGAACAGGGTTGGAGATTTTTTGAATTTTTTTTTTTTGAGATTTTTATGATTTTTTTTTAATTTTTTTAGACACAAATTGCTTTTTTAATTATTATTTTTATAAAATTAGTAAATAATCCTAATTATTACCTAATTAATAATAAGTTTAGTAAATATAATTATTATTTAGTTTAATTAAGTTATTTAAATTATATATATACTGTATAATATCTGAGTACTCTAATTTTATTTATTTCTTTATTAAAAATGATTTGAAACTACATTGATGAATTTACTTATTATATAGATGAAATATACTTATAATTAATTAGAAGATAGCTAGGATTAATTTTTATTTTACACCATTCACCACCGCTCACGGGCAAAGCCCTATTCAAGGAGCTGGTATTAAAATCAACAAAAAATCAACTAACGCAAATTACGCAGATGAGCACAGACGCGGTCTTTAAAGTGAGGGAGATTAAATTGAGTAGGAAACACAGAAGATGGAAGAGAATTCCACAGAACAGAGGTGGCAGGAAAGAAGGAAGCACCGCAGCGAACTAGTCTGGAGTTGCTAATTTCAACACAAAACTCATGTGCCGACACAGCACCACCAGCTACAAGGGCGTCTTAAAGGTGGTGGCATGCGAGTGGAAAGTTCCCTCGAGCACTTGCCGCTACGGTACCTATAGAAAAGAGATAAAGCACCAACATCGCGCCGCAAAGATAGAGGGTCAAGTGAACTAGAAAGAACAGGACAGTTTATATAAGTCTTTTGGCCTTTGACTCGACCCTATCCAAAAGCTGGATGAAACCAGAGCCCGATATGATAACAGTACTCCATACAAGGGCGGATGAGACCCTTGTATAGCTGGAGTAACTGTGAAGAGGAAAAAAAGTCTCGCAGTCTAAACAGAACTCCCAGTTTCTTTGAGGCCGCCCTAGCAACCATTGTGATGTGAGGTTTCCAAGACATTTTTTTGTTTATGTTAAGGCCAAGGATGTTTATATTGTCAACAGGAGAGACGAGAGAACCGTCGAAAGAGATAGGAAAGTTGGAAGGTGTTTTAAAGAGGGAGATTTGTAGTTGAGTTTTTAAAGAATTAAATTTCACAAGGTTGAGACGACCCCACCCGAAAATCCTATCCAGATCAGCGAGAATAGAATCGGAAAGATTAAGACGAGAGGCAATTTTAGAAGTAAAAGAGGGAGCAGAATTGAAATGAATTGAAGAATGAAGGGTCGAGTCATCGGCATATGAGTGGATAGAGTTAGATGTGCAGACGAGAAGATCATTAATGAAAAGCAAGAACAAAGTAGGAGATAAGACAGAACCCTGAGGAACACCACTATTGACAGAAAAAGAAGAAGTCGTCCCATCAACAACAGCCGATATTGAGCGATTTGAAAGAAAGCTAGACATAAGTAAGCAAAGAGAAGGAGGAAATCCAAAGGAAGGGAGCTTGGAGAGCAGTGACGCGTGCCATACCCGGTCAAACGCCACCACGCAAGTCTCCCCGTAGTCCTAAGGGCGGAAAACCATAAATCGGTTAGATAGGAAAGTATATCACCAGTAGACCTCGAGCGCCGAAAGCCGTACTGGCGATCGAAAGAAGGGAATGAGATTCCAGATGGTCTAAGAAATGAGAGTTGAGAAGGATTTCAAAGATCTTAGATAGAATACAGGTTAGAGCTATAGGGCGATAGTTGGAAGGATCAGAGCGGCTTCCTTTTTTTCGGAATAGGTTGGACATGTGCGTGCTTCCAACACTGAGGGAAAGTGCTAGTATTGAGGCATAGAGAATATAGTTGAACGAGGGGCCAGCACGGAAGCACACTCCCTCAAAACTCGGGGAGGAATGCCATCCGGGCCACCCGCCTTCCTAACGTTCATAGATTTCAGGAGCCCATGCACCTGATCAAATGTAATCTCAGGCAAAGGCATAGGACACCTGAGAAGAGAAGGAGGAGGAAGAGGAATGCCAGAATCGTCTACGGTTGAGTTAGAGGAAAATAGGAGGATGAAGAGATTGGCCTTTTTCAGTTGAAATTAGCGCAACAGAACCATCAGATCGAATAAGAGGAGGAAAGGTGATTTACAGAAGTTGTTGGAGATGTTTTTGGCAAGAGGCCAGAAAGATTTATCAGTAGGAGAACCAAGGAGGTTAGCGCACTTTCGTTTGATGAAAGCCCACTTTGCTCGTCGAAGAGTATCCCTGCAATGATTTCTAGCTGAATGAAAATTAGCGTGAGATGATAGGAGAATGAGAATTTTTCCACTCCCCCGATACGCGCAATGTCTCTAGCCTGAAATGGCCAGGAGAACAATTACGATCGAACCATGGATTATGAGGAGAGAAAGATTTAGTCGAAGAAGGAATGAACCTGCTCATCCCATCAACGATTACAGCTACCACCTTATCGGCAGAAGCCGAAGCGTCACCAGAGGAAAAGCAGTCATTCCAATTATAGTTAGCGTAGAAGCAGCGCAAAGCCCCCCAATCGGCCCGATCAAAGTGCCAGAAAGAACGCACAGGGCAGGATGGAGCTGTTGGAGAGAAAGTATTAAAATTAAGAGATATAAGGTTGTGGTCAGATTTACCGATAGGAGCGAAGGTGGTGTATTTATAAAGAGAAGGACTAGTGGTGAAACATAGGTCAAGTGTGTTCAAGAATTGGTTAAGACGATCCGGAATGTGTGTTGGTTCCTTAATTAGTTGCTCCAGATCGTTGAGAATGTTGAATGATTCGGCCTCCTCCCAACCTAAATCAGTATGAGAGGACCCCAACCATTCAGTGTTGTGTACATTGAAATCCCCTAAATAGAGGAACCTCAGTATATAATACGAGAAGATATAACAGTCTCGTGGGAGAAGTAGTAAGATATTCAAAAAAGGCGTGAAAATTATTAATTTATAAAAAAAAAAAATAAGAAAAAAAATAAAAAAAATAAAAATAAAAAGTCATGATTTTTTTATAAAAAAATCACGTAAAAAATCAGTTGATTTAAATCATTTGATTTCTTTTGTGCCAACCCTGCTCTAGAATCTAGACCTGGTGATAAATAAAATTTGTACAGGGTACTGTTGTTATTATTATTATTATTATTATTATTATTATTATTATTATTATTATTATTATTATTATTATTATTATTATTATTATTATTATTATTATTATTATTATTATTATTATTATTATTATTATTATTATTATTATTATTATTATTATTATTATTATTATTATTATTATAAGAAATTAACTTTAAAGTAGAAACTACTACAAAACAAAATATTAACTAAACTGTTTAAGCAAAAATTTTAAAAAATTTTAAAACAAGATTCCATAATTATCTTATTTAAAAATGAATTTATTTGAATATTGAAATGTTGTGGTGTAGGAAAATAAGTTGCTCTCCATGTTGTGGAGTTAAACGTGATCTCTTATCCTCAAACACGTTACCCGCTTCTGAAAAAAGCTTTTTAAAAAAATGCTTTTCTGAAAAAAGCTTTTTAAACTTTGAAGACCCGTAGAACTTTATATAGTATATTCCTATTTTACTTAATAAATTTATTGATCCGCTTATCCAAATTTTGGCTTACAGAACTAAGAGCTCACAGTATGGATATGACAAGATGCCAGATACTTCTAGAGAGACTCCACTTGTTAATCAGACAAGTTTTAAGTAGAATATGTAAGGTGTAGCGGAAGTCGAAAAGTTCCGGTTCCGGCCGGAACTTTTCCAAGGTTCCGGAAAGTTCCGGTTCCGGCCGGAACCAAAAATTCTGGTTCCGGTACATCCCTAATATATATATATATATATATATATATATATATATATATATGAAGGTAAAAGCTAACGGGAGATAGATATATATATATATATATGAAAGAGATATAAAGAATATATATATATATATATATATATATATATATATATATATATATATATATGAAGTATGAAGTTGTAAAATATTATTAAAAAATCTGTTAAGCCTTGCTGCTTTTCTTTAATAAGGAAAAGCACACATATATATATATATATATATATATATATATATATATATATATATATATATATATATATATATATATATATATATATATATATATATATATATATATATATATATATATATATATATATATATATATATAATAATAATAATAATAATAATAATAATAATAATAATAATAATAATAAAGGTTGTGAAAATTGTTATATATATATATATCAGGGCTGCGGAGTCGGAGTCGTGGAGTCGGAGTCGGAGTCGGAGTCGGAGTCGGAGTCGAAAATTCTGTGCAAGTGGAGTCGGAGTCGGAGTCGAAAATTCCTATGTAAGGGGTCGGAGTCGGAGTCGGAGTCGAAAATTTATAGAACTATTATTATTATTATTATTATTATTATTATTATTATTATTATTATTATTATTATTATTATTATTATTATTATTTATTATTATTATTATTATTATTATTATTATTATTATTATTATTATTATTATTATTATTATTGAAACTGAAAGTATTAAACTGTTAATTTTAAAATGGCTGTTTTATAATAAAAATAAAAATAATTTGCATTATAATTGGTTATACATTTGTTTCCGAAACTGAAATATATTTGTTTGTCATGTATTGCGCTGCGCCTGCATCTTTATGTCTTTACTATAGATGTAGCGGATGGTGATTTTTGACTATCCGCGGATGCGGATAGTAAAAATCACTATCCGCGGATTGAGGATGAGGATTTTAGAGTCTTAGCCACAAGTACTTCATATATATATATATATATATATATATATATATATATATATATATATATATATATGTATGGTGTTATATATATATATATATATATATATATATATATATATATATATATATATATATATATATATATATATATATATATATATATATATATATATATATATATATATATATATATATATATATATATAAAGAAGGTTGGAAGTTTCTATTTAGTTTCGTAATACTAGTGAAGATCTTCTGAAAATTAGAAGTTGACAGAGGTAAAACCTGGTCCTTCCTTTTACTTCTGTATTACTCTTTGGACCAGTGCCAGAACATATGCGCCTAGAAGCAAGATCCTCTGAAGACCTCTGGGTGAACGAGATTTGAAGCCTAATGAAAGAAGATGCTAGTTCTACTGAAAGGGCGAAAACCCTACCTGAGATTATTAACCAGAGGACTGGCATCGGAAACAATTGCGAAAAGAAATGGTTTTCTAAAATGCTCTAGGGTTAAGAGTTTCGGGCCAAAAGAAGATGTTTGACCAACTGACAGGGCGAAAGCCCTTCCTGGGAGTTTTTATATATATATATGATATATAAATATATATATTATTATATATATATATATATATATATATATATATATATATATATATATATATATATATATATATATATATATATATATATATATATATATATATAACTATATATATATAACTATATATATATATAACTATATATATATAACTATATATATATATAACTATATATATATATATATATATATATATAGTATCTAGGAATATATATATATATATATATATATATATATATATATATATAAGTATATATATATATATATATATATATATATATATATATATATATATATATATATATACCAGTGTGTTACTCCAGATTGCGAGATATGGACCCAACTCTTTTGCACCCCACCAATCTCTTTCCCCAGCCTCAACCCATTTGAAAAAAGGTTATATGTAGAATAATACTTGAAATTATTAATTCTCAAATTATGTTAAAAAAACTAAAGCTTCTGAGCCCTTTAAAGGGAGAGTTTGCTTCTCTTTTCTTCGTAAATGAGATCTGCATCGCTGAAAAGATGCTCGCCAGCTACACTTATTGAAGGGCATGCTAAGTATTCCCTGCCGAGTTCTGCAAGATGTGAAAAACTTTACAATTATCACGCCATCAAACCAATGGATCTTTATCCGATTTCAAGAGTTTTCGCTTTTGATAATCTTCGATCAATGACAGAGTGTCCTTTAACACCTCTGAACAAGACTCTTCATCACTGCTAGAAGCCAAAAGAACGTTCATGGATTCTGCAATGGTTTCGCTAACAGATAGTAAATGTGTGTCTGTTTCTGCAATCTTTTCCTTTTTATTGGATGGTGAAATTTCATCACATAGGCATACTAAATAAATTTTAACCCTTTGTGAAACACGTGGTTCAAGAAATTTGGTTTTGTATCTAGGATCCAGAAAAGTTACTATTGCAGATGCGTAATCGTTTTGCAGATTTTGAAATCTATTATCTATCTCCAGCATTAGTGTT
>JABUQX010014385.1:70000-75000 GCA_015478945.1 Trachelipus rathkii
TCTTCATCTTTGATCTTCATCTTCATCTTCCTCCTTTTCTTCATCTCTTACTCCTTCATTCTCATTCCCATCTTCATCTGATCTCCCACGTCATCTTCATCTTCATCTCTCATTCCCTTACTCCTCATTCTCATCTTCTCATCTCTATCTCTTACTCCCATTCCTCTTTATCTTTTACTCCTTATCTTTTTATCTTTACTCTTTATCTCTCATCTTAACCCTAACTCCTTAACCTCATCCCTTTACTCCCATTCTTTACCTTTACCCTTACTCCCCATTCTCATTCTTACCTCTCTCACTTTACCCTTCCATCTCTTTATCTCTCAATTACTTGCTCGTTTAAATCTCTTCTATTCATCTTCATTCTTATCTTTATGTGCTTTATCTTTACTTTATCTTTTATTACAAAAAAATTTACTCTTCAGGTTCCAGAAAACTTTATGTCATTCTTTGGCCTTTATCTTTATTTCCTTTATTACATTTTCACACACATTACATTTTCATGATCATTCCAGAAACACTCACATTCGTGTCCCTATTCCATTCCTTATCCTTTATCCCATTCCTATCCTTTATCCCTATTCCATTCCTATCCTCATTCATTATTTCCTCTTATTCCTTTTTATTTCTTTTTACTTTATCTCCATCTCTCTTTATTCTTTATTTCATTCTTTATTTCTTTTTTTCTTTATTTCTTTATTTCTTTATTTCTTTTACTTCCTCTTATTTTTATTTCATTCTTTTATTTTTATTTTTATTTTTATTTTTATTTTTTTTTTTATTTTTTTTTATTTTTATTTTTATTTTTATTTTTATTTTTATTTTTATTTTTATTTTTATTTTTATTATTATTATTATTATTATTTTTATTATTATTATTATTTTTTTTATTTTTTTTATTTTTATTATTATTATTATTATTATTATTATTATTATTATTATTATTATTATTATTATTATTATTATTATTATTATTATTATTATTATTATTATTATTATTATTATTATTATTATTATTATTATTATTATTATTATTATTATTATTATTATTATTATTATTATTATTATTATTATTATTATTATTATTATTATTATTATTATTATTATTATTATTATTATGATTATTATTATTATTATTATTATTTTTATTATTATTATTATTATTATTATTATTATTATTATTATTATTATTATTATTATTATTATTATTATTATTATTATTATTATTATTATTATTATTATTTATAAAATTTGGTGAAGCATCAAAAGTTAGAAAACTTTTGAAGTTCCTATTTGAAATTTAATATTGTATTTCGAGTTGATTTTGTATTTAGGCCTTTTGAGTCGCTGCCTTGGGCGCTTTTATTACAAAGATTATTTTCAAATTTTGAGCAAACTTTTGAGCAATGAATGGGCGACCTCTTTTTGGTCAGGTCACTTATTGACAACAAAATTTCATTTATTTATACATCTATATATTTATATTAGAAAAAATTGGTATATAAATTTTCCCATTTATTTTGTGTTAAAAAGCAAATGGGGGAAAAAATTAATTTGAAATTCAAACTATAAATAATTAAAAAAAAAAATAAAAAAATACACTAACGACTTTTGTGTATGAAACTAGTCTCCGGAAGAGTTTCATACACTTCATATCGGAAGTGGGAAATCAATAAAGTTTCACACACATATATATATATATATATATATATATATATATATATATATATATATATATATATATATATATATATATATATATATATATATATATATATATATGTTATAGTATATACATGTTATTATAGACAAATTAATGACTCATATATACATGGGTGTATAGGAGGGGGCACTTGCCCCCCTTAAATCTTTGCGAAATAAAAAAAATGAACCTTGATATGTTTGCCAGACGACGTTTTTAAGGTTTATTAGTAGAAAAACTGAAAAGATACATCAATCGATAGATAATGAAGTAGTAATTATTACTAATTACTAACGTATAAAATTACATTTTTCTAAAGAGTTTTAATGTGTTTTCGTTTTCATATTGGCTTGAAGTCAACTAGCTGTGTGCTTTTTATACAGCTAGCTTCTTCTGACAGTATTCTCCGCTAGAACTCTCAGTATGTCGATAACATTTGGCGGCTGCCAAAGCTGCTAAATCAATCACGGAAGGCGTACCCGTTGATATTCAGCTGCAGACAGCACATCAAAAAACAATTGCAGAAATTAAAAGAAATATTACAGCAATTTTGAAGACCATAATTTTCTGCGGAACCCATGACTTACCTTTAAGAGGTATAGGCCTGCATGAGGGAATTTTTGAAGACCTGATTAAACTGCGAATAGAAAGTGGTGATGTGGAATTGAAAGAACATATTCAAGGACAGAAGAATGCCGTCTGGACGTCTCCGATGATTCAAAATGAACTTATCAATTTGTGTGGAATTATCATAAAAAACATGATTGTCGCGGATGCAAAAAAATTTGGTGTCTACTCCATATTGGCCGATGAAACTGCGGATTTGTCAGGCAATGAACAATTATCTATAGGATTAAGGTTTTTCGATCTTGAAAAAATGACTGTTCGAGAAGAATTTCTGGGGTTTGAAGTTCTTGAAGGGATGGATGGTAAAACCATTGCCAAAACGATTGATTTGTTTTTAGAAAAAGAAGGTTTGGATCCGAGTCTATGCGTTGGTCAGGGGTACGACGGTTGCGCAGCAATGGTAGGGAAAGAACATGGAGTTCAAAAGAAACTGCGGGGAAAATATAAAAAGGATTATATTTTCACTGTAAGCCATCGGTTTAATTTGGTCATTAATGACCTAAACATTATTCCGGAAATTCGAAATACTATTGCCACAATAAAAGACAAACTTTTTCAGAGACTCCACCCTAAGAAGAAAATACATTCCCAACTTGCCTAAACTTTGTGAAACCCGTTGGACTCAAAAATATCATAGTATTGCTATTTTCCATACAAATATGATAAAAATCGTTGAAGGGTTAGAAATTGTCAAAGGAAGGCAACAATCAAACAAGAAAAACAGCTTTTCTATTATACTGTTCGGCAACAAGACCCAATTTCATTATTACCTCTTCCGTAATAACCAAATATTTTGCTTTAGTTGAACCAGTGGTTAACATTATTCAAACAAAAAATATTGACCTTATGCAGTGCTCTGATCATGTCCAAAGAATTTTGAAAGTTGTCAAAGACCACTGCAAAACTGCTGATCAAATAATTGCTGATCTGCTCTTATCCGCCAATGTTATTACTGCTGAGTTCTTAGTAGAACTTGCACCACCTAGAAAAGTACAATCCCAACAACATAAAGCAAATCATCCTGCTAAAACTTCTGCTGAATATTGGAAGCGTTCTGTACTTGTGCCTTATCTTGACTCACTTTCATCCTCTTTAGAGACTAGATTTTCAGAAAACAACGTGCCAGCATTTCATCTTTTTCATTTGCATCCGTTTCTTATGTTAGGTGCTCCCGTAGGCAGTTTGCGTGAGAAAGTAAAATGCTTTTCAGAGTTTTATGATTTTGATATCAACAAAATTCATACCGAAACTGACTTATGGTATACCTTGTGGCTGGATAAAAAAATGGATAAACAAAAGTTGAAAGACTTGGAACTTACTGAAGTCATTAAAGAAGCCGACCCCTTTTTTCTCAAATCAAAAACCTGTCTATTAATTGCACTGGTGCTACCGTGTTCAACAGGTACCATTGAAAGGTCTTTCAGCACTCTGCGAAGAGTAAAGACTTGGCTAAGAAACACAATGAACGAAGACAGGCTTAATGGACTATGTAGGATGAGTATTCATAGAATATTAGTAAGTGAAAAAATGAACGAATTGGAAACAAATGTAATTGCGAAATTCGCTGAAAATCCAAGGCGTCTAATGCTAGTTTAGATTTAATATTAGTTACCACTCAGGACTCAATACTCGCCAACCCCCATAAATATTACTTTACGTTTCTCAAATAGATATTTTTTTTTACTCACCTCGTGACACATAAAATTTTTTAATTACAACTGTTGTAGACTTGTTATTTTATTTATTTTATAACCGAAATAACTTTTTTATATTATGATATTTTTTATTAGCCTTTGAAAAGGAAAAATCTGGAGTTTAACCAACCCACACCGTCTATTGATCAGTGTGAGCAAGGACATAAATCACTCAACCTTTGCTAGCTCCTAAGTCAAATCCTGCGTACACACAACGTACACACACACACACACACACACGACAAAGATAATCCGTTTTCACGCGACGCATCCCACGCACCCCCCGCCCGCACGCACGCACACACACACAACACACACACACACACACACACACACACACACACACACACACACACACACACATACATACACACATACATACATACATATATATACATTAATATTTGGACAAGTAAGGTTCAGATTTAGATACATATATATTATTATGGTAATATTATTTGGAGATATATACATATATATATATATATATATATATATATATATATATATATATATATATATATATATATATATATATATATATATATATATATATATATATATATATATATATATATATATATATATTTATATTGTCAAATTTGTAGATACTGTACTGTGACTACCGAGGTACATAACCCATATATATATATAGTTATATATATATATATATATATATAGTTGAAGGTATGTATATATATATATATATATATATATATATATATATATATATATATATATATATATATATATATTACAGTTGTCACCACCACTCACGGGCGAAGCCCTATTCAAGGAGGGGGTGTTGCACGCCTCAGAAGTACACAACTAACGCAAATTACGCAGATGAGCACAGACGCAGGCTTTAAAGTGAGGGAGATTAAATTCAGCAGGAAACACAGAAGATGGAAGAGAATTCCACAGAACAGAAGTGGCTGGAAAGAAGGAAGCACCGCAGCGAACTAGCCTGGAGTTGC
>JABUQX010014385.1:85000-87500 GCA_015478945.1 Trachelipus rathkii
CTCTCAGGGTCAGTAGCCAAGGGTAAAAATTATCAACGAAAGGAGAAGATATGAAAGATAATCTCCCTTACTCTTATATATGGGTGTACTATTACTGCTCTCCTCCAATCTCTCGGAACTATACCCTTCACAAACTGTTTGTTACACAACTTCCGTGCCCATTCAGTCACAATCTCGTCTACATTCTTGATCATTTCAAAAATAATTTCATCTATACCTGATGATTTACCCTTCTTCAACTTTCTCACTCTACCTATTACCTCATTCCTACTAATTATCTCATCTCCAAAATACCCATTTCTTCTTACACCAGCAGACACACATATTCACTATCACCTCTTCATTACTTTTAATGTTATGCAGATTTTCGAAGTGTTCCATCCACATTCTCCTCAAATCCATTTCATCAGTCACAAAAGTACCATTAATATATATATTATAAATAAATATTATAATTATATATATATATATATATAATATATATATATATTATATATATAATATATATATATATATATATATAATAAATAATTATATATATATATATAATTATAATATATATATATGATTATATATATATATTATATATATATATATATATATAATATATATATATAATATAATATATATTACTATATATTATATATATATATTATATATGCAAAAATGTGAAATCATTTTTTCATTTTCCTTGTGGTTTTTTGCAAAAGTGTTTCTAGCGCAAAAGAGAATAGATTTTAAATTATTAATAATAATATAATATATATATATAATATATATATATATATATATAATATAATAAAATATATATATTATATATATAATATAATATATATATATTAATATATATATATATATATAATAAATAGAACTGGAAAATCCACAGTAGATGAAACTTCCGTTTTATATAGATAATTAATAATATAATATATATATATATATTATTAATATAGATATATATATATATATAATATATATATATAATATATATAATATATATATATACATATATATATACTATATGTGTGTTCTGTGTGTGTGTGTTGTGTGTGTGTTGTGTGTTGTGTGTGTGTGTTGTGTGTGTGTCGTGTGTGTGTGTGTGTGTTGTGTGTGTGTTGTGTGCGTTGTTCCCAAATTACTTTCTATTTGACGAAAAAAAGTAATTTTATTAGTAACATTTAATGGGGCGGGGCCGGGGCCGGCCCCGGTCGGTTCCAATATATTACAAAATATATTGGTGTAACCATTTCCTTAATAGTTACAAGCCGTTCATTATTGTTTGCTTTCTTTGCAGACACATTCCATTACTGCAAATGGGAAAAAAAACATCTTTACAGGGACATGGAAATTAAAAAGTAAAACAAGTAATTGAAATTAGTAAATTGTTTTCAGCAAAAGTTCGCAAATCGGGTCATGAGAGAACAAGAGAAAGTGAAAGTGCGTGGAGACGAGAAGAACTTGTATCAAATGGATCTCAGAAGTTGCACAAATGGACACATGGCTATTACTTTTCTCTTTATATTATTATTATTATTATTATCTTTGTTTTATGTTAAAATGTATCGTAAAATTAGTCTTATATCGCCAAATAGAAACTTTTGAACATTATTATATATATATATAATATATATATATATATAAATATATTATAATAATATATATAGATATATATATAATTATAATATATTATATATTATATATATATATATTATAGATATTATATAATTTATAATATATATATATAATTAATATATATATATTATATATAAAATATATATATATATATAAATAAAATAGAATATATATATAAAAATATAATAAATTATATCATATATATATATATATATATATATAAATATATATATATGATATATATATAATATATATATATATATATATATATATATATATAAAAAATAAATATTTTTACATTATATATATATATATAATATATATATATATATATATATATATATAAAGGACTTTTTAATTCCTCCTCAATCCCATCGTTTTTAACTTTTTGGAACTGTTCTTTAATTGACATAAATTGCTCGTGACGCAAATTCTTTTTTTTCCATCATGAGCAAAATGAATCGCCCTTATCGAGAAAGACCTTAACCCTCACCCCCCCTCCCCTAAAAAGAAAGAAAAAAAATCTTGAATTTAAATTGTTGTAACAGATGAATGGAGGTATGAAATTAATTAATGGTTTTTATAAACCCAATCTGAGCTAGTACAATTTTTCCGTAATTATTATTGTTTCAAATCAACTCATGGACGATTTAAGTGTCATAATGTTTTTAGAAAATAAATAAAATGGAACAGTGAAAATCTATTTGTTTTCTTTACATAGAAACAAAGAGAAGGGGTCTTTGTGAGACACTTACCTGTACCGTAGGTGAGAGCACGGGGGACGAACATCCCGAGTGCGGTCCCGATGCCGAACGGCGTGACGTAACTGATGGGGATGATTTGCAACTTCTAGCAATCTCCGTTAGCT